>JAQFXV010000359.1:0-24575 GCA_034694065.1 Camisia spinifer
ATTAATCCCGAATTCATATAACCGATGGCTGTAGTGATCGCCTGATTGGCCGAAATGCAGGCCTGAGTCACGGTATGAGCCGGTGTTTGCAGTGAAAGTCCGGCCGATAGTATCGCCTCTCGAGCAACGTTTCCAGTCTTCGGCTCTTGTATTACAGTTCCACAGATCACGTATTCGACCTTTTCTTTTGGAAAACCAGTTCTCTTAAGTAAACTCCTATTCAATTCAATTATAAAATCATTGATAATTATTGAAGCGTTTTATTTAAAATAATTGATTAAAAATAGTGTCAATACAAGAGAGCATTTCGTTGTAATTCATATGCCATTAAATCAGAATAAGCAGTATTTGATTGTGTAAATGGAGTCCGAATTCCTTCGATTAAAACTATATTTTTGCCGAATTTCTGATTATTAAAAGTCGATGCCTTTCGAGTGTTTATTAATAATGGACTCAATTGTGGTGATAAACGATTCAATCGATTAAATGATAACATTTTTAATAATTATTTATTATTCTATTCGATTATAAACACAGTAAATTCAATAACTATTTAAAAAATATAATGATTATTAGTTTATTTATAGTTTTACTTAAAAGTCAGTCTATGTTTTACTTTTAAACAAAATCTTTGTATTTTTTATCAATAAAATAAACTGAAGTATTGGTCATTACATGAATGAAAAGGGGATTTGTTTTGAGAGAATGACTGACACGTGAATTATTTGCTCACACATTAGTTATATTATTATCAATTACATAAATAATCTCTCATTTAATTATTTTCAATTTTATCAGTTGTCAAACTTTTTCTAGTATTTAAATTCAAATTTAAATCAACTTTAACTTATTTAATAATACTTCAGAGAGTTGTAAAGTTTATAATTATTAAATGCAACCTAATTTATGTGCAATAGATTGAGGTTTTTTAGTTGTAGATAAAGTCTATTCTACTTCTATAATAAATTGATAACATTAACTATCATTGAATTGTACTTTGAACTCAATTTAGACTTTGAACTGCATTTGTCACTTGTTATGATCACGGGTTGTGACGAAATTATCCCAACTTTTTCTCATTTAGAACTTTTCCTCATACGAAATATGCATTTAAAAAAATTAAAGCAATAGTTAATTGATGTAAAAATATTCAATGAAACTCACAATCATTGCTAGTTAAGAGAATTCAAAAGTTGTATAGACAGCAAATCTAATATTTCGCTAAAAGATTAAACTTTTTCTCATTTCGATTTCTAAAAAGCAATATTTTGTATAAATTATAAAGCGATTCATATGTGAGATGTAAAGTACAGATGTACTGATCAAGTGTTTCGCTTTACGTAATTAAATATCGATTGAATTACAAATCCGTAAATCGAGGACATTATACAATCTGAAAGTTTAGTTTCAAACAAAAAATCAAATAAGAGTACAGTAGAATTACAATAAAATCACGGCTTAAAGTAATTGAAAAAATCCAAATTTCGTCAAATTGAGAATAAATATTAATATAAATTGAAAATAATTAATTTAAAACTAAATTATATAGTTATTAATAATTAGTTTTGACTGCAATAACTTTTTACTAGAAATCGTCATAAATGTGACGCAATATATAGTATAAAATATCGTAAACTTTTGTAGAAATTCGACATTCATTTAATATATAGAAAATTGAACACTTATTTATGTAAATTTGATTTCCTTATTGAAGGCTATTTAAAAGGTAAACAACTTGTTAGTATAGATACGAAAATACCCAATATTTTAATCAAAATCCCAAAGATTTTGATAAAAGTTTATTTTGGACTTTGATTTTTGGATTGAATTCAACTATTGCTTACATTTATCTTGTATTGCATTACCTTTTAATAAGTCATTAAACGTTTATTAATATTTGAAACAAATTTTTTTAACAATATTTGTTATTGTGTTTTAAGGCCTAAAATTAGATTCATTTGAATCGCAATTTCACTAATAATGAGTGCTTTAAAGTTCAGATCTTTGGCTCAATTTTACAAAAGAAATAATTGGGACAATGTTTTGGCCATTAAGTCATTTATACGGTATTTATTATTCTGTTAATTAATTTTTCATGAATTGAGTATTTTTTAATATGAATTTTTTGTGATTCAAAAAATGTTATTGATTTAAAAAAATCTGTTAATTTATGATTCATTTGATTAATGCTATTAATAATGATTGATGTGTTTTAAAACAAATAAAACTAATGATTGAATTGATATAAAATAGTTGTTTATCGACTGCACCGAAAGTTAATATCAGACAAACTGATAATAAATCAAAAACAGTGGAAAGCAATTCATTTGTGATGAACTTGTTTTGTGGCGACGGAAAAGTGTCCCAACAGTTCCCGTTTCCACAGGTTTTGTCAGCAGAAGACATACAAACAATAGATATGGTAACAGATCCAGCGTTTAAGTTCTGGGACCAAAACGACGCGCTGAAAAGTGATGAAAATGAGAAAGTTGATGATAAGCTGATGTCTAAGCTGAAAGAAATGGGTTCTTTTGGTATTCAAGTGCCGGTAGAATACGGAGGAATCGGTTTTAATAATACACAATACGCACGAATGGGAGAAATTATGGGTAGATTTGATCTCTCACTCGGTATTGTATTAGGAGCTCATCAAAGCATTGGATTTAAAGGTATTCTACTTTATGGAACTGAACAACAAAAACAACAATATTTACCGGATTTAGCGTCCGGTCGAAAGATCGCCTGTTTCTGTCTGACTGAACCCTCCGCTGGTATGTATTCATCAGTAGTTAAATCGTATTTTTCTGTCGTTCTAAAAATAGGTCATTTATTTCCTCTTATCTTATCATTTATTTAATTAGGTTCTGATGCGAGTGGTATTAGAACTAAGGCTGAATTGTCAGCTGATGGTAAACATTATATACTAAATGGCTCTAAAATATGGATTTCTAACGGAGGAATCGCTGATGTATTCACTGTTTTCGCTAAAACTCCTGTTAAATCTGCTGACGGACAAGTCAAGGATAAAGTGACAGCTTTTATAGTCGAAAGAGGACCGGGACTGACATCAGGTCCGCCTAATAAGAAGATGGGAATCAAGGCCTCCAATACTACTGAAGTGTTTTTCGATAACGTGAAAGTTCCGGTTGAAAACATTTTGGGTGAAGTCGGAGGAGGTTTCAAAGTGGCGATGAATATATTGAATAACGGAAGGTTTGGAATGGCTGGAGCTCTATCTGGTATGTATTTATACAAAATTACATTTATTCTTATCAATTATTTGATAATTAAACTAATTATCCATTCATTTTTAGGAACAATGAGAGCAGCGATAGAGAAGGCTTCAGAACACGCCACAAATCGAACACAATTTGGTAATAAATTATCAACTTATGGAGGAATTCAAGAAAAAATAGCCCGAATGTCGATCAGTCATTATGTGACAGAAACTATGGCTTATATGTTGAGGTATTTATTCATTCATTTAAAGCTTAGTAATTATGCAAATAATTTGTTGAATAATAAAATTGATTACTTATTCAGTGGAATTATGGATAAGGGATATTCGGATTATCAATTAGAAGCTGCCATAAGTAAGATCTATGCATCTGAAGCCGCCTGGTTTGTGGTCGACGAAGCACTTCAGATATTGGGAGGAATGGGATATATGAGAGAGGCTGGCATTGAAAAAGTATTACGTGATGTCAGAATATTTAGAATATTCGAAGGAACTAATGATATATTAAGACTCTTCGTTGCGCTCACGGGTCTGTTATTCTCTTCATTTTTCATTCAATTCTTACAACTTATTATTTAAAAATAATAATTAGGTTTACAATACGCTGGCGGACACTTGAAAGAGCTTCAGAAAGCGATGAACAATCCTGTGGCTAATTTGGGAATGATTTTTGGTGAGGGAACCAAACGATTAAAGCGTTCGGTCGGTCTTTCTTCTGGTCCATCACTTGTTGAATATGTTAACCCACAATTGCGAGAAAACGCCGCCATTGTTTCGAAAACAATTGAAAATTTTGGCGCTTCTGTCGAACATTTACTTATTAAATACAATAAAAATATAATTCATGAACAAATGTTATTAAAACGATTAGCGGATGCCTCTATTGATATTTATTCAATGGTTTGCGTTCTCTCAAGAGTGACGCGAGCTTTAAATAAAAACCTAATCAGTGCTAACATTGAGAAAAATATGTGTGACGTCTTATGCAATGAAGTGAGTCTTAGATTCAGTTATTTATCTTATTTTTATTAACTTTAATATTTGAATAATAGGCCTCAACACGTATTTTTGAGAACTTGAGTGCATTGCGAGCCACTGACAAACTCAAGAATTACACTTCAATGAAACTCATAGCCGAAGAAGTGTTCACAAATGGAGGTGTTGTACAAAACCATCCCTTGGATTAGTTTAGATTTTCAATTATACTTTTGAATTTATTGGTTTCTTTTTTCATCTCATTTTCTATCACTGAATAATATTTTATATGAATTATAAACGTTTATTGCATTCAAAAGAATTTTTCAAACTTCAAAATATAAGTTTTTCTTAAAAGTTAATCAAAATTATGACACTAAGTATACACTTGTTATGTATTTTCACATTTTTGAAGCAGAAATGTGTTAATTAAATATGAGTTATAAGTTATTATTTAAGTAAATATATAATAATCTAAGTTTTTAATTAACTTTTAAACATAATATTATTGTAATTCCAACACAAGTCACTTGTTTTGATCTTTTATTTGCTATCAATATTGAAAAATATTAGAAAATGAAGTTCAAACACAATTAAAACAGAAGATTATTGACAATGAAAATCAACTTTCATTGAAATAAAGTTAAATATAGAAATATATTTTAATTCAATCGTCATATCATTTACGCAATTCATTTATTAATACAATATTTATTCATCGGAAATGAGTTGAAAAGCTTATTATCAAAACTCACGAAAAAATGTTTTTAAAATTCCATTAATAGTGATGTGAATAATAAATTGGAAGAGAATTGAAATGTAGACAGTTTTTATAAATACAAATTAAAAAACATGAGTTACAAAATATGTAAAAAATGCAATTTTGACTTCATTATAAAAATCTGCCAAAAAGAATACTCATTAAAAAGTACTTTTAATATCAAAATGCTTATAGTATTTTAAATTCAAATTGAGTTAAACTTGAA
This sequence comes from Camisia spinifer, assembly GCA_034694065.1. NCBI lineage: Eukaryota > Metazoa > Arthropoda > Arachnida > Sarcoptiformes > Camisiidae > Camisia > Camisia spinifer. Next base: position 5,200 of record JAQFXV010000359.1, read on the forward strand.
CCCCGTTTCCTCATTTCTTCGCATCAAATATTTCAATATTTCTCTTCAATAAATATTCATTTAAAAACCATTCTTAATTCCAAACAATTCTTAATCAAATTATCAACTAATACAAATTGAGGACCTCTTCGAAACGAATTCGTTATAAATCATATTATAGTCTATATTCAAACTCAAAACTTAGTTTAAAACCAATAATATTGTTCTCAAACCAAACATCAGTTTAAATTATGTATCGTGTAATCCATGCCTTTCTTATAAAGAATCCGGTTGTTTGAGTTGATGTCATCCCTATCTATATCACATTGTTTCGAAAATAAGTTAAGTTTTGACATTGAATACTATTATATTTTCTATTTTTATTGTCCTTCATAAACAAACAGATTGAGTTTTATGGCTTTTGTGAGAAATTGTTGGGAAATTTTTTGAAAAATTTTCCGAATTCAAACATTCTATTTTCTGAATCCGGTTCTGAATGGATAAAATGTTATCGTTTTAATAAATAACATTCAATATATAATATTTCACAATATAGTAGCCCCGAGTCCTCCGAAAATGAAATTCTTTCCAATATTTTTTGAAATATTGAAAGTTTAACGGAAAGTAATTCGACTGAACACTATCGAAATGCAATAATATCTTATAGTTTAATAATTTAATTGTAAGTAAAATACAAGTTGTACTCATAGAATGTAAATAACTATTCGAAATACTATCAAAAAATTTATAATCATTAATATTTATGAATATCCTATGTTTACCTCTAATAAGTCATTTTCTCGCATAAACTGCATTATAAAAATTGCCTTTTTGTCGGTTCTATTTTCACTTTAATCTTTATTTTATGGTCAATTCTTTTAGACAATTCCTTTCATTCTGCGAAATGAGTTCTGCTAAAAACTATTCGAAGAAATTTCAAGAAAAACAATTGCTTATGAAGATATTTTTACCCTAAGAATTCCAACAAAAACTATGTTATTTTCCTTAACATTCACTTCATTCCTACAATGCTCTAATTCTTTAAAATACTACTGAACTTACTGAAAACTTTCTGGTTTAGTAGTTCTTTATCGAACGCATTCAAATTGAATTATATAAAACTCTTCTAAGATTTGATCAGCAAATGAGTTAAACTATTAATCAATCCATTGTTCATAATTGAGTGTTGTTTCAGCTGTTCATTCAATAAGTTATTTTGAAAATTAAGATTATGTTCTTTAATAATAATAGTTTTTACGGATGAATTGAATGATAGTATAAAATAATTAAAACTAAATGTGATGTTGAGTTAAATATCTATTGAATAATGAGTGGTTATCAAATTGATTCGTTTGTTCGCATCTAAGGTTAAGTTTAGACAATATCGCTGTGTTTGCGAATAATTAGTTCGAAAAAATTGACTCATAAACTTGTGAACAACAATTAATTGATTAGTTATTCAAAAGCATGTCCTGACTTGAATTAAATGAAACTTAATGAGCAATATAATTATTGACAATTTGATTGAAATGATGATATTTAGCTGTTGTCATGCGAAGAGATAACTTTGCTTGAAGTTTAAACTAATTTAAAAGTTCATTGAAATTGATTTCTTATATATTCAAACGGATTTTCACAATGAAAGCTATTGTAAACTTGATCCGGAAGAGTGAATGTTATATTGTTTCTAATAGAGAATTAAATAACATGAATCTAAATCGAAATTCAGTCTATTTCGATAATCCAGCGTTTATTAGTAGTGATGATAAGAATATTTCCACAGTTTCTGGAAAAATAAAAAGCAATTGTAACTCAAGTGAAGTTTTCAAAAATAAATTAAGTCAAAGAAGACTATCAAGAAGAATATCTATCGTTCAAAGAATAGGCGACGATAATAGCGATGAAAATCCTCTCAGGCGTAAGATGTCATTCATTAAGGATACGTCAGGAGACGGACCTTTTGTCAAAACTGTGATCCAAATATTGTTGGCCTCCCTTTGCGCTGGTTTTGGTAATGTTGGCGCTGGAGTTATAATTGATTTAATACAAAAGTGGAGAGTCTTTATGGATATCAAAGCAATGTTTATTTTAGTCCCATCTTTACTGGGACTTAAGGGTAATCTTGAGATGACTATGGCTTCGGTTAGTATTAAAAGTTGAACTAAATTGTTGTGAAAGTATAAAAACATCTTATTTTGAACTCAATATCAGAGACTCTCAACCGAAGCTAATTTGGGACATATGGACAAGTGGTCGACCACTTTGAAAATGATTAGCGGGGATATGATTCTTGTTCAGTGTCAGGCGACTGTTGTCTCATTCTTAGCGGCTATTCTTACGATTGTAGTCAATGTTTGTTCGACTGGAACTATAGTTCTCGACGACTGTCTTGTTATTTGCGCCTCAAGTCTTCTAACAGCGAATGTCGCCTGTTTTTTGTTAGGTATTTATTAAGTATTTTTAACATTTTCAATCGCTTTACATAATGATTCGATGATCTTTTCATTAGTTTTTATTATATTTCGCATTCGAAAAGCTCAGCATTGATATAAAGATCTTTAAAAGTTGTGAATTTTGATAATAGGTTTGGTAATGGCTTTTGTTATTGTCTTCTCAAATAAAGTAGATATCGATCCCGGTATGTATTGATTGAATAGTTTATTTACATTTTTATGAAATTCTATTTAAAAATTATACCAATAATGACCAGACAATATCGCGACCCCAATCGCCGCCAGTCTCGGAGACGTCTCAACTGCAGCTTTATTTGCTATATTTGCCGAATGGATTCATTCGAATACTCGATCGAGAAGTACATCAATTCCTATATTAGCGACCGCTTCCATCACATTGTTTGCTCTTCTATTACCTCTATTTTATATAATTGCTCGAAAAAATAGTTTCACTCATAAATTAGTTCATTCGGGTTGGACTCCAGTCATAACAGCTATGATTATATCATCAGGTGGTGGACTATTTCTCGATTCTGCAGTCGATCGTTATGACAAATTACCTCCATTTCAACCAGTGATTTGTGGTGTCGGAGGAAATATGGTAGCAATTGCTGCCAGTAAAATATCAACCAGACTTCATATGCATTCTAAATTAGGAATTTTGCCCTTTGGTATCAATAGAATTTCATCACCGTTTAGAGTCTTTTGGAACAAAAATGGTATTTAAAATTGAATAATTCGTAAAATCTTTGAAAGGATAGAAAATTTCTTGAATAAAACTTTTGAGTGTTTATTCAGAGATTTGAAAAGTTTTCAATAACATTCTGCAAACAGTATTTTTATTGATTTATTATTTTAGCCTTAGATCTAAATAAAATAGAAGTTTTATCAGGCTTGATATTTTTGAAATCAAAAATTATCTGATTCTAAACATTCGTATTAAAATTCTTGACCTTATGTTGATATTAAATTTATAATAACATTAATTATAAAAAGATTATATTCAACAGAAAAGATTAATTGACGCGTAGAAAAGAGAAATACTCTATAAAACGCCGAAACGGAATTTTGACAGACATTAAGAATATTCATGACATAATATATGTAAATTATTGAAAAATATGTACTAATTATTTGAAAAATAGATGTGAACACGAGATTATCATTAACACTGCTTGCGATGACAATTCCATTACATATACTTTATTCAATCGTCATATGGAGTATTCAAAGAGAACGAATTACAATAACTGCTTCATTAATATTATTTTATATATCATTCGCATTCACTCAGGTATTAATTAATGATCATTAATATTCTATTTTATGCGTTAATCATTTTATTTCTAATTTAGGTTTTTATTCTTTTATTCATTTGTTATAATTTGGTTCACATTTTATGGTCATTTGCCATAAATCCTGACAACGCATCGATTCCTATTCTTACATCTTTAGGTGATTTATTGGGTTCTTCTTTCTTATTAAGTGTGTTTTGCATTCTTGAAAGCATTAATGATCCGAACGCTGTAATAGCTTATAATTCAACATTAGCTCAAAATTATAATATATCAGAACTATCAACCACTTTGAGTCTTAATCTTACGAATATATAATTCATTTATTAAATCAATTTCTTAGTTTTTGATTCGTCTAAACATTACATTCAATAGAAAACTTCACGATTAACTTTATTTTTTTATAATCAATTTTCTAATCAAACTTTCTAATTGTGTCGCATCGAAAGTCATTTTCTATTAGAATCATTCGATTCTTTAAAATTAATTTCATTTTGAAAGTCAGTCAGTAATTTGGATCAAAAATTGAATTTATTTGCATAATAAGTGCGAAGTTTGAATATTTAATTAATTCACTCAATTTTTAGCAATTAATATATTGTATTGTTTTCAACACTAACTGTATTCATATAACTAAGAAAATTGATTTTCAACTAAAGATTAAACTATTCAATGAAACGCAGAATCAAAACTAAATTGGCCTCAAATTGTTGTCTAAATTTTCCTGTTGTCAGAAAGTATTTATCAAAAGTTCATTAATATGTATTTTTAAATTGTAAATAATTATTATCCATATTATATGTGTAAATAAATAGGTTTCAAAATATAGTTTTATTGAAAATTAATTACAATTGAAATAAACACTAAATATTTAAATCTTTCAAATTATAATATAAAGAGTGAAATAAAACAATTTAATAATCGATAGAATTTAGAGTAAATTTGAAAATAAAAACATTGTTTTAAACGATAGTTAATTATAACATAAAGAATGTTTGAAATCCAAAGAGAGTTATGAATAGCTCTGCCATTAAATAATGAATAAAACGATTAATTTTGATTTGATTGAAGTCGCGAACGAACACTTGTTCGGACACTGATTTTTGAAATCTTGAATGAGTTATTCCATCACTTTTCTAATAAAATGGACAGAATATGATTGATTCCTGTTTGAATACCTGTATACATATCTATATTAGCAGAACAGCGGAAATAGATTTTTGACAATTCCACTTTTTGCTGCCTCTTCTCTTCATTTAATCTCCAATTCGGCACTCAATTACTGGAATACAAACAAATCGAAGACACTGTCGGTCTTTCCCCGGAATAATGATTGTGGACTCAAATGTAAAGCCATTATTTGGAGGAAAATCAAAACTATAAATAATATTAACCATTGAAAGAATCAGTAAAATTCTGAATAACATTTTCTTTGATACTTATTTTCACTAATTTATAATACAATTCAATTCTTTGAGATTCTAATAAATTGAATGTTTATAACGTTTTTGTTCTATATTTTATAATTAAATTGAACTTTCATTAAATCTCGCGCTTTAATAATTAAATATTAATTATAATAGAGTTTGAATTATAATAATTGACTTATTATTATTCAATGCATATGAATATCGCGCGAATTTGATAGTAGTTTATAAGTCGACTGAAATCCAATTGTTTAAAATATCTTAATTATAAAAATATCTGAATCTTAAAATCTTTGAATATCTGTAAAAATTGAATCTAAAAAATATCTTATTTTTAACAGTGAAAGATTGTCTCAGATATTAAATTTAATAAAATAAAAAATTTAGTGTTAAAATAAATGCTTAACATTTTCGATTTTTTCTGAAATCATGTTTAGGGCAAAAGATGTTAAATAAGTTTTAAAATATAAATATAATAAGTCATGAGATTATGATGTCTTTTAAAAAGACACGAGTTATCAGCCTTAAAACTAGACTGGGAGCCCGTGCTAAAGCACGGTCAAAAGTTGGACCTATCCATAAATTACGTCTTTAAAAATGTTCAACGTAATTTATTAATTGACCCCCTCCTGCACCTCCTCAGGTCATACTGGTTCTAATGATACCGGCCTTATGTCTGTATCATGTCCAGGAGCCGAGTCTATAGCCGGTCAAACAGACAGACAAACAAACTTTTGAATAATATAATATAGATTATGAGTTTTAACCAAATGTAAGGCATTCATTCTTCTGTATTCTTATTATAATCATTTTTATGGCTATACATTCATCAAACTTCCTCATTGATTCAGTTATTGAAAGTGAAATTAAATTCTGAGAAAATTTCACTTAATAGAAAACATTAATGAAAAGTTAAATCAAACGAAGCATAAAAGTTAAAGCGAAATAAATAGTTAGTTTTTAGTGTATTTCAGCATTTTCTAAGTGAAAGTTATTATAAATCGATCCCTACTTTAGAAATCAATTCATTACTCATTTTAACATCTCTTTAAAAAATATATTTAGCTATTTATTGTTTATCATCATTTTTATTAATTTAATTGAATTTAAATATAAATTAATATAAGAAATAATACTTCAATTTATTCGTTTTTATGGTATAATTAAAATTTATAAATAGTTTTGAAAATAACTTGAATAAAGAGTGAGATAAATATGTCTCAAATCATGCGGAGAAATGAAAACGCGGTTCAGGTCTGAGAATAACATGACTTAACATTAATTGTATTTAAGTTTAAATTTAATTATTTAATTGATTGATAGAATGGAGACACGACTCAAGTCGCAGAACAAGAACCACAACAACAACAACCACAGGGTTTGCATTGATTTAAATTATTAATTTATTAAATAATTTGTTTTGTTTTACTATTATTTAGAAAATGAATTAATTATAAGGAGATTATACTCAAAAACCATTCAGTTTTCGCTCGAAACAAATATATAAAAAATGGGTTTTTCATGAATTGACAAAACGACTGATTTTTTATTAAAAAGTTAATTGAGTCACATATTAGGGGCAGAAATATATATATTATTTGCTTTAATTGTTAATAAATTCGTGGTTTTATCAGTTATTATTGAATTTCTGCTATTTTTCTATGAATTGAATGCTTTTGAAACTTATTTTTCAAGTAATCGATTAATTAATTAACTTAAATATGAACTAAAAATAGGTTCACGTTTTTGGTCTGTATGTCAGGGATTAATATTTCGGGCTATAATAATATATTTCATAACATCATTCTTTCGCCGTTCGTCAACACCTGTATCACAAACTGGTGTCACAAACAGTCCATCACAAGCCAGTAGTAATCTATTCACAAACGGAACTATTATGGTATCAATTCTTACATTGTATTCATTAATAATGCAAAACATTTCATAAACATATCGATTCAATTCTCATTTAATGACAAAACATTTTTTAAAGTCTATTATGAATAATAATTTTATTATATTATAGATCTTTTAATTCATGTCTTTATCACAATTTCTTTATTCGATATTAATTTCATTTATATTTTTGTTAACTATATGTTTGTGTTTCGATTTCATTGAATTTTTATCATTTATTTCTTCGTCAGTATTATTACTCTTAATATTATATTCAATTAGTTTATTATTAACTGGTTTTGCATTAATTATTTCGTTTACTTTAATCCAAATCTTGAAATATATTGGAAAACGTTATATTCTTAGAGATAACAAAAGTTTGATTAACTTTCAAATACTCTTATTCAAAGCTTAATGACTTTGAAAGCTTTGAAAACTGAACCAATAATTGATTTGACTATTAATTTATAGGATATGTACGTATATGTGTGTGAAGACGAATTTGAGCCCAATTTTAGTGATTCGAATCAATTAATTTGGGTTAAGAAAGACTTAGTGTACGGCGACTGGAGTAGTGGTCCTCAAAATGATGGCATCTATACTAATGACGCAACTGTTAGCATATCAAAGGTATATATAAGTTAATATATTGACATTTAGTTAGTTATAAACTACTAAACATTTCAAAATAATTGCTTTCATTCATTGACAGAATGTGCAAAACAATGGTAGCCTTTGGTTACATATTTATATAGTAAATAGCGATCAATTGCCATATCCTTCAGATAGTCCTTCAGAAGAATATTCATCTCTATTCAAAATTCATAAAAAGCGTCAACTGAATAGATATAAGAAAAGATATTATAAGAAGACACATAACCTATTGACAGGTGAGACGACTGCTACGAAAGAAGAGCAGGACAAGGCTGAGGCCAATATTAAGCAAGAGATACTGTCTCACTGGCATCCGAACCTTACCATTAATATAATTGATGATCACACGCCTTGGATTAAGGGCTCAGTTCCCGCACCTTTGGATGAGTTCATTGAATTCGACCCAAAGACTGGCAAATACTATCCAATCGTTTATGTTAACGATTATTGGAATCTAATGAGAGATTATATGCCTTTTAATGAAACTGTTGAGTAAGTCTATTAACTATTTATAATTAAGTTGACTTTAATTGTTTGTTAATTGTTTTAATAGTAAAATAGATTTACACTTAACATATCAGCCGTTATCTATGTTTCGCTGGCAGTTATATACAGCTCAAGCGATGAGATCTAAATGGACTTCATTTATGGGTTCAGACCTTATGGAACAGGACGACGACGAACAGGATTTACTTAAAGAGACATTTCTTGAAACTTCTCCTGTTTTGCTCGCTCTCACTGTTATTGTTTCCATAACTCACAGTGTTTTCGAATTCTTGGCCTTTAAAAACGGTATTAATTCTATATTTAAATATTTGGCTCAATATTTAAAAGTTTTTTATGTTTTTCTGTTTATAAAGATATTCAATTTTGGAAAAACCGGCGCTCTCTTGAAGGCCTTTCAGTGCGATCTGTATTTTTCAATGTGTTTCAATCGGTTATTGTTTTACTTTATGTGTTAGACAATGACACGAATATGGTTATAAAAATCAGTGTAGGAATTGGTCTATTGATTGAATTGTGGAAAATAAAGAAAGTGGTTAACATTGAAGTTAAATGGGATCAAAGAATATTCGGAGTTCTGCCTAATATTGTGTTTAGCGATAAAGGCTCTTATGTTGAGTCCTCGACACGACAGTACGATCTCGTGAGTCAATCATTATTACAATTCAAAGCAAACCATTAATAAATATTTAAAAATCATTTAAATATTACAGTTAGCCTTCCGTTACCTTTCGTGGGCTTTATTTCCATTACTAGTCGGATATTCAGTTTATTCACTTTTATATAACGAACACAAAGGCTGGTATTCTTTTATACTTAACATGATTTATGGATTTTTACTCACTTTTGGTAAGTATTGAATGAAAAAAGAGATATTTAAACAATTAATTAGTAAAACCTCTTAATAATAATAGGGTTTATAATGATGACACCGCAACTGTTTATTAATTATAAGCTAAAAAGTGTTGCGCACCTCCCGTGGCGAATGTTAACTTATAAATTCCTCAATACATTCATTGATGACATCTTTGCGTTTGTCATTAAAATGCCGACAATGTATCGTTTGGGCTGTTTTAGAGATGACATTATATTTCTCATCTTTTTATATCAGCGATGGATATATAGAGTAGATCACAGTCGAGTCAATGAGTTTGGTGTCAGTGGAGATGATTTGGCGACAGCATCACTACAGACCTCATCTGATCCGTTAGCGATCGCACAAACAGCTCATGAAGAGTCAGAAACTGTTCCACAAACTGATAGTGAAAACAAGAAAGATAAATAATATTTAATGTTCTTTAAGTTATTAGAATCGGTTGCTCTTTAATAACATTTTTCGCTCCTTTTTTATTGTAAAATTTGTGATCTGTTGTTGAATCGACTGTTTTTCAGACCTGTTGTTGTGTTAATTAATTTCCTTTTATTTAAGACTATTTGAATACTAGTCAGGAGTTGTTTTTCTTTTTAAATATCTGTCAATTCAGAGATTATTTAAATTAATACCGGTATTAATGAACAATTTCTTCTCAACTCTGGATTTTGAATTCAATAAAATAATAAATGTATCGAATTGTCTAAAAGTTCTCATCAATAATATAATCGTTTGTTTTTATCGAAACTGTATAACAAATAACTTAAAATCGATTTGAAATAAAACACTTCAAGAATTATAGAACAGTTTGATCTCGTTTTACACAAATACACAATCATTTTAAAGCTAATGAATGGGTCTTAAAGTTAGACATAATATGCAGACAGACTTTAATCAATCAGAGCATTGATTGAACTTTGAATGATATTTGAAACGAAATCAACGGTCAATACAGCTTAGGATAGATTTCTGACTATTTTTTGAAATTAGATAAAATTTGAAAAATAAAACTTTAAACAGATATTAATTAGCATTTAAATAGTTTTCGATACAATGATTAAAAATCTAAACCAATATTGACTACATTTTGGAAAATTAAGGTAATAAACATCTGTTCAAACAAATGAATATTAACTAAAACATTAATTAAAAATTTTGATTAGACAACAAATGTGAGAATTTAAAAATATTGATTTTTCAAATTCAAAATAACTATAAATCAATTTCAATTTCAAACTCATTTAGAAGTGATGTTGAGTTCAATCGTAAAGTCATATAAAATGCTTAAAAGGCGAGATCGAACTTATTCTATAAGTAATGCATAAAGTGTTCAATTTCTTCATAACTATTTCAATAATTCAATTTCAATTCACATGATTAAGAATTACATTAAAATTAGACAATAAGATGTTTTTGTATTTCAATTTTCTGATATCTACAAAAGTGAAACATTTTTTAAATTTGTTTGAATTCCGTATTGAATGAAAATCTTAATTGTATTAAAGGTTTGATTCATTCTAAAAATCATATTAAATATGATTTATCCTTAAACTGAACGCTATTCCGGAAATTCAAATAACAATTTTGAAAATTTTTTTAAATGAGTTATTGAAATAAAGATACAAAAAAAGAGATAATTAAAGAGAAAAAAGAACAAATTGAAAGTCAAGACAAAGCATAATATCTGTGAGAATTACTAATAATTAGAGCTAATATTAGAACCGGAATCCGAATCATTGATATGAATGCTATCACTTCTATATGAGTGTTCACTCTCTGTTCCATAGATTGACTCCAAATCACTATCAATATCAATATCATTACGATCTGACGATAAACTCACATAAGAATTAGAATTATTATCATAAGTGTCTTCAAACTCTTCGACTTCAGACTCAATCGAATCCTGAGAAGTGTCTGAATCAATATCAATATTGTGAGCACTTGTTTGGTGATCATCAGAATCATCATCACTACTACTTGTATGCAATGAAACAGACGAATGATCGTCAGAATCAGATGAAGAGTCTTCAGAACTAGAGCTAGAACTAGAAGAACTAGAGCTGACATAATTTCCTGAATAACCAAAACCAATAACATTGACATCATCTGAATTTGGATATGAATCAGAGTCTGAGCCGTCATTTGTTTCCCTCAAAAAGAAATGAAGTCTCGGAAATATATTCGGTAAAACACCTAAAAGTAAACAAATATTATAATTTTTCATTCTTTCACTAATTTAATGCCTTTATAATGGAAAGTATGCCTATTCTTCACTATAATTGTGTAATATTTGGCTTATTTTCCAATATAAAGGTTCGGATTAATCATTGAATTATAAGAAAAGCAAATAATAATAATACTAATAATAGAAATGGAATTAAATGACTTTAAATTATTCTCGACTGTTATTCTCTATACTGTATTCAAATTCCGGTATTTATTAATTAAATAAAAATGACTTCTCATTTCTTTTCAGTAATTTTCAAACTGAAATTTAATGATATAATAAATCAAAAATGAGGTACAAATTATATTCAATATTATTTTCTATTATAGAATCTCTTATTAAGAAACATATTATTAAATATCAAATGAAATTAAAAATTAGAACGATTTTTAACTAATAATAATATCCATAGAGAATATAATTTATTCTTATAATGAACTGAACGAGAAAAATATGCATAAAAATGCTTTGTATTAAATGTAACTAACATTCAAATAAAGGAACGGTTGAAAAATAATGATTTTTCAATTGAAAGCTATCTCATAACCAAATATTAGACAAAAACTTTGAAAATAACGCAAGTTTTCAATGATGTGAATACAGATTAGTGGTATTCAGTCTAATATATGGCCGATTTTGTGGAAGACCTGTCATCACAACGATATCACGTCTTATTATTCCATTATTTGCATTACTATTACCTCTATTATTATTACCATTAATACGACGAGAAATTAATTCACTTGAGTTCGCTTTTCTTTCCAGCTTTTTCTTTCTCTCTTCAATCAAATTATTTCTGTGTTCTATTAAATGAGGTTTCATTTTGGCCACAAACCGATCGATCACATTATCGACAATTAGTTCTCGATTCTGATTCTCAATGACTTTTCTACACATCGGACAAACATTTTTGCCACCATTAGAGCCCTTCCACTCTTCAATACATGCGAAACAGAAAGTGTGAGAACAGTTTAAGTTGACCGCATGAATGAAGTACTCGTGACATACAGAACAAGTCATTTCTGATTCAAATATTTCTTCAATTTGTGTCTGTTTTTCTCTCGCTTCATTATCATCATTGCATTGACGTTTGGAATCAATTGGTTTCATATTACTATCACTTCTCTCAACAAGTTTTCGTTTATAAGTTCTTTTATTATCTTCTGATTCTTTATTATGTTCTTTCTTTTCCTCCAACTTTTGCTTCTCTTGATTCAATTGTTTCAATTTTTTGGCAATTTCTTCCTCTCTTTTTCGAGTTTCTCTCTCTTTTCTATTGATTTCTTTCAATCGAGCCTTAAGTAAGTCATCCTTTTGTTTAATTCTCAATCTTTCGCTTTCTTTCTTTTCATCCAAATCTTTCTTCGCTTTTTCCAGTTTATCCTTTTCTTTCTGGAACTGTTTTTTTTCCATTTCATTAACTTTTGAATCCTTAGACTTATCAATGGTTTCTTTGAGTTTCAAAGAAGACTTATTTCTATTACTAGTTTTGCTTTTATGTCCACTTTTACTTTCAATAACCGGTTCATTGTTTGTCACAATTGGAGGCGAACTTCGACTGTAATCGTGTTCAATAAAATTGTCTAAAACATGACTACGACTACCGTTTGTATTACTGTTAGACGTATTATGTTTTGAACGAGAACTCAATCTCTTGTGTTGACCAACACTTGAACTCATTACACAATTAGGTGTCGGGACAGACATTCGCGAACGACTTGACGAAACTGTGTTTATCTGATATTCAACACCACTTCTTGTCGGCATATTTGATGACAACTATTAATTCAAATTAAATAATTACCGGTTATTATAAAATACTAAACAATTCCAATATTAATACTAAAATATTATAAATAAATAATGAGTTAATACCGAAATACTTGCGCTAACGTTAGGCTCAATATTGAATCTTAAAGTATTATTTGATGGCAATAACTGTTCGTTAGAATCGGTTTGAATACGAATAGGAATGACTGGAATTGTCGTCAAATTAATGGACGACAACTCATACGATAGACTATTATTTTGAGAATAATTAGCTATAAATTGATAATTGAATTCTGACTGATTCGGTGGTCCAAAAGATACTTTATCACCATTAATAAGACGATAAGGAGTATCAGATGTTAATTGATGTGAATTTATGAATAAACCATTAGTGCTCTTAACATAAAAACAATTAAATAGTTATTTCAAATGTTTAATAATATTATTGATATTGTCTTAAATCGAAAAGACTTACCGCTAAGTCAGTGATAACCCAATAATTATCGATGAATTCAATGACAGCGTGTTTTCGAGATATTTCAATATTAGTTATGCGATAATTACACGCAATGTCTCGACCAATATATACCTTAAGTTTAATAAATTAATAATTATTCTCACTTTCAATCATTTATTACGTATTGACTCTTATACGAGTTCAACCTTTCAATCATTTATTAGTAAACTATTAAAACGTTTTCAAACGTTATCACAAATGTTTATTAATTTTTTAACTATAGTTTTCAACTGTTTTTATGCCTATTAGTATTCAATTTGCGGTCAGTTTTGACTCAAAGTTGTAATTTTAGGCAATTTATGACACAAAGAGTGCACAAAATAAACAAATGAATTAATAATTAAAATATATTGCAATCATTTATCAATAACATAATGATTAGAAAATAAATAACGTTTTCAAATAAAGATATCAAATATTCTTTACATTTATTTATAAAAGACTTTAATTAATGATAAAAAAGAGTAGAAAAATATCGATAAAAATGACTGAATGTATAAAATAGATAATAAACTAATTTCTAAACAAGAAATTAAACACAAAATAAAATCATTGAATGTAAGATCAAATCATAAATAAAAGAAAGATTTTTCGGTAATTAAAAAAATTTTCGGGAAATAAAATGTCCGCAAAAAATGCAATCAATACTAAAAAAGATAATTAAAAGCGAAAAATGGGATAAAAAATAGCCCCAAAAAGACATAAAAAATCGATAAAAAAAATTAAGAAATAAATATAAATTAATTAATGATTACTTGATTGCGATTTTTAAGGATAATTTCTTTGAATTTATTTTGTTCTTCTTTAGTTATTATTCGTTTTAAAGCTGAGATTTGTGTAGACATTATTGATAAACAATTAATAATCAATCACAAAATTAAACACATTTTCAAGCCTTTTATTTATTTCTATGCAAAATAACTAAAATATTTTTAACGACTTGATTATAATTTTAATCTCATTCAGTTAGTGATGAAATTTTCTACGAATTAGATCCGTATTTAATTGTAAATTATTTTTATATCAATAGTTTTGTAAACAATATGGCGTTCAATAAAACGTTTGGTTTACGACTCATTCAAATTACGTAATAATACTTATGTATTCGTTTGTCTGTCTGTAAACTTGTTTTTATTTTTTATTTATTATTTTTTCGGTTAAAAACTTTTGTTTTGTATCAAAATTGTGTTTTAAATGAAGGAATTATGAAATATTAATTGGAATTCAACTTAAAGTTGAATTTTAAGTTTTTTAAAGCTGTAATTGATTTGTAGAAAAACTTTATTTTGTTTGTTAAGAACAAGTATGCAATGAATTGGTCATAATATGAGGAATGTCTGTAAGGTTTCTATTGGTCTGAATTTATAATGATATGACTGATGTAATAATGAGTTCATGTAATCATGATATAAATCGATAGAATAAGCGCTAAATTTAAAACTAATACAATGAAAGTATGAAGAATTTTTTTCTTATTATTTTATTCTGAATATTATTTTAAAAAATTGAAATACTTATTCATTCAAAATTAGACTTTATTAATATGAATCAAACAATAAGATAATATAAGAATACACTTTATTTTATTTGAAAGCTATAATGAAAACAGCATTTCATTGAATTTAATCTAAGAATTAGAATAATCTAATACTAAAGTTAACGAAAATTAGCCAAAATTCGCATTCACTTCTTCTAGCAATTCATCGTTTGCATGATTTTCTACTTTTCTAACTTTTCCGCTTTCTCTTCAGTTTCAACTACTTTTTCATCTACTTTTGAAACTTTTTCTGCTTCTAAATCATCCGCTTTCACAGTATTTTCTTCAGCATTAACGACATCTTTTCCCTCTACTTCCTCGTCATTTTCGAAAATTTCTTCATTTTCGGAAATTTCTTCATTTTCTTTTTCCACTACGAAATTCTCGACAATTGAATCATTTCCCGCATTATTATTATCTTCATTAAGCATATCTTCTATTTTCTTATTTGTCTCTTCGTCTCTATATTTAAAAACTTCAAAATAAATTTCTCCAATTCTGAAAAAGTATTCTTCATGATCGGAGTCCATAGTTGTAATCATAAAACAATTGGCAACTCTTCCAGTTGTGACAATCCATTGCGGACCAAATTTTTTCTCTAGTTCATTATGAAATATAATACTTAAGTCACGAAAGCATGTTTTGTAGGCATCAAATTCAGGGTTTGCCAGTTGACAACTCGGAATCGGTTCGAATAGAGCTACTTTTGCAACTTCAATAACAATTTTTGCTTTTTCTTCATCCATAGAGTAAATAATTTCTGGTTTCCCCTCACGAGCGCCATACATAAGAGTTATGAAGTATGACTTAAATAACAATAATTGATCTTAAACTTTATGAATTATCACATTTTAACAAGTTATTCATATCTACAGTATTAACAAAATTATCTAAAGGCATAACTTCTGAATTCTATGTAATGAAATAGATTTTGATTATAATAATTAAATACCGATTCTAAAAGTTTTGTGTATTCATCTTTTTTAAGCGCCAATTCTTGAGTCAAACTATCGATCTCTTCGTCCTTCAAATCCAGAATATCTATATCCGGAATATTCTCTTTTAACTTTTCATTCAATTCATCTATTGTTTTATCTTTTAAAATTGATTCAGCGACGAGTTCATTGAGTTTCTCTTCATTTAGTTTAAGCTCTTTTGCAATTTCATTGATTTTTGGAGTTTTGAGTAATTCTTTAGTTATTTTATCGATTTGTTGGTCTTTGAGTTCCAATTGTTGATTAACATTCGATAGTTTGTTAAAAAAGACAACAGATATTATAACTATAGCTATTGGCAAAACTATTTTCAACAATCTCTGCTCATTTTGAAGCTAATGCATTGAAAACAAGGGATTAATAATAATTAATATCATTTTAGGGCAAAAGTATAAACTGTTTTCAAAACATATACATTTTTCTTAACTTTCTCCAATTCTTTTTCTTTGGCCGATAATTTTTTTTCCAAAGTTTCGATTTCGTCTTTAGAACTGTTCTTCATTTCAAACTATATTATAATTATGAACATATATTAAAGATATGAATCGCTTACTTATCATGTTTACCTTTGATGTTGACTTATTTGATCAGAAAATAATTTGAATTTAATTAAAAATAGTTTTAAAATCAAGTGTTAAGTTCACCCAATTCTCTGAATGACGTGTATTAACAAAACTATAAATATTTTTTCAAATGAATGTAAAGTCGATTTTGTACTAGAGAATAAAATTTGTTTATTGAGTTTGAAATTAGATATAAATTTATTATATGCCTCAATGCATAAAATATTGTTTGCATTCATTCAGTACAAAGTTTTATAGCTTTTATTTTTGATAAAAGAATAGGTCTGGATATGTCTATTAACACACATTTCATGAAATATGAATATCATATTATACTTTAGAAGAAAACATTTTATTATACCTACGAATGCTATTATTTCTAATCAAATAATCAATACCTTGAAAAGTTAATTCAGTATTTAATCAAATCATTATCGAGAGCATTAGGAATTTACAAAACTTCTTTATTATCTATTTTTTAACATCATTTGAATCATTTGTCACATTTTCATTATGTTCATTAAGCATATCATCTATTTTTTTATTTGTTTCTTCGTCTCTATATTTAAAAACCTCGAAAAAAATTTCTCCAATTCTGAAAAAGTATTCTTCGTGATCGGATTCCATAGTCGTAACCATAAAACAATTGGCAACTCTTCCAGTTGTGACAATCCATTGCGGACCAAATTTTTTCTCTAGTTCATTATGAAATATAATACTTAAGTCACGAAAGCATGTTTTGTAGGCATCAAATTCAGGGTTTGCCAGTTGACAACTCGGAATCGGTTCGAATAGAGCTACTTTTGCAACTTCAATAACAAGTTTTGCTTTTTCTTCATCCATAGAGTAAATAATATCTGGTTTCCCCTCACGAGCGCCATAAAGAAGAGTTATGAAATATGACTTCAATAACAATAATCAAAAATCAAAAATCAATTAATAATACGCTATCAAAATTATTATCTCTATTGAGAAAATTTCATATAGACTTTTTGTAAACTATTTAATAAAATAGATGAATAAATGCTGATCGAAATCATTGAAAATCTAAACTTAAAAAAATAGTGCAAATTTCATGTTGAAAAACTGAATGTTTCTGATTTATTCAAATATATAAACTATTCATTATTTAAGTTTTAATAAAAATTTAAATTCTTTAAGAATAATGAAAATTTTGTTCTTATAAATACCTCTTTTTTAATTTCATCGATTTCTTGAACCTTAAGCTCCAGCTGTTTATTACTATTCGATAATTTGTTGTAAAAAACAACTGACAAAATTACGATTATTAAAGGAAACAAAGTGTACAACAATCTCTTCAAAGTTTGAATCTAATGCAAATCATAAGTGGTTAAAATATAGCTTCAAAATTATCTCCAATTATTTATACTTTCTTATTAAGTTTTTCAATGTCCTTCTCCTTAATAGACAAACTTTTTTTTAGTTTTTCAATTTCGGTCCTGGAGTTTTTCATTATAAATGGTTATATGAGAAAAAACTTACTGACAAATCAGATAAAAATTATGGCTTAAAGTTAAAAGAGATTTTTTTTTAAATTCCTCAATTAATCATTGCAGATAACTATGAACTTCCTTCCAATAAAAAAATAACTATTTAGTTCTTGCAATTTAAGATGAATCAAATGAATATGCAGTAGAAGGCCAACGTTTATTGACTTCAAAATAAGATAACATGATTTTTTAGCCTCAATGAATATCTGTAATTTCGTAATCAGTTAGCTTATAATAAACCTTAAGTTAGTTCATTTCAAATAAATAACACAGTAATGTTTCATACAATGCCACTCAATTTCGCTGAAATCATCAATTTTAAGTTCAAATAACTAAATACTAATTAAATCTCGATATTTAACTTATAACTAATATTGACATCATATAAAATGAAATGAATGAAAAAATACAATAACAATGTTATTAATGAATAACAAGCTTGACCCAAAAATACTGAATGTGACAATTTTGATTTGAATTGAATGAGATAAATAAACTTTTTAATTTATAGGAATCGAGATGATTAAATTTGAATTGAATGCTTTATAAACAACAATACTACCACACCCAGAGAGCAGTCATTTTCATTTATTGATACGTCATTTAAAAGATATTTGAAAAATGACAAGTTTTTTAAGTGAAATTTTTCGTGTTTATCTAACTATAATCTCTTCATACAATAAAAAAATCCAATGCCATAACTGTAAGGATGTTTTATAACAAATGGATGAAAAATATTTTTTCTCTTCTGCTACTCTTGTATATTGTTTGTTCTCAATATGAAACAACATATTCTACTTTTAAGTCTCTGAAAACTCCATTAATGCGCTGAATAATACTATCGGATATTGGTATAGATCTTATTGATTTCTAAGTTTTCAAGAGAATATTTCAAAGTTATATTTATTCTTTAATACGATGAAAGCAGAATTCATTTAAATTTGAAGGCATTTCAGTGACTTTCGTGTCATTTTCATCAACACCTGATAATTATGTGATATGTATAACAACTAATGATATTCTGAATGGATATATAATGGATATCTTATAGTCAAGAAAACTGAGAAATAAAGGAGGTGTAAGTGAATGGGTTGCGAGGTTTAAATCTAGTATAACTCCGTTAGTTTTCAAACAAATTTTTCAAATTTTTTACATAAAGTAAATCAATTATCCT
>JAQFXV010000360.1:0-24570 GCA_034694065.1 Camisia spinifer
TTTCAAGATAACTAAACATTTAATTAAGATTTTTTCAATTTTGATAATCGTTAAATAATTATAATTCCTATTATTGTCATATTTTACGAGACTATTTGTGTATTAATAACTCATACTTTCAAAGTATTGTATTATAATCTGTATTATTTTCAATCTTTTTGTTTTTGAAAAGAGAAAGAACACCAGACTATACTATAAACTATTTATTGAGCTTATGGTTCAAATTCAAAATATTAGTTATTAATTATTACTAAATTCTATTTGAATGACTCAAATGAGAGAATTTCTTGAATATTTTTTATCTCAAAAAAGTTTTCCATATTTTCCCTTCACTTCATTGTAAAAGACCTTTTAAAAAGTAATTCAAAATTGAAATATGAGCTGAATATGAACTAGTTAATTGAAGAATTTTTATTTCAAAAAGATTTTTATTTATTATATTATAAAACAAATGCAAAATTACTACAAAGATTTCGTATTAAATTTTTGAAATTAGTTTAAAGTTTTTTCTTTAATTTAGTTTAAATTAATTGAATTTCAATTCATTAATCTTTTAGACATTGAGTCTGTATTTTTAATTCGGAAGAAAAATCGAATTCTTCAATACTTTTCTCAATCCAATCAATAAATTTTGATAATTTTGTATATCATGTGGTTTACAGCTCGGCCTAAGAGGTAAAACAGGTTTAAATGAAGCGATTCCTAATTGATATACTTTTCCATCAATAACTTGCAAAACAGGTCCACCAGAATCTCCCTTTGAATATAAATAAAAATCATTAAATTTTGCAAAATTTAAATAAAAATATTTATAATTTACGAAACAAGCCGTGGAATTGTGATACAAAACGTATATGAACCGAATTTCCAATAACTTAAACCAATATTTCTAAACCAATCAAATATAAAACAGTAATATTCCGAATAAACAGTTGAATGAGTTTTTTGCAAAACAATTGGATAACTCTTTAAAGGATGGAATGAAAATTGAGTCCATCCGCCCCAACCAGTGAGGAACATATCATTACTAATGGGTTCACTATCTTTCGGTGGTAAACAAATGCAATTAACTATCGGTTTATCAGATTCCGAATCAATCATTTCAATATCTCTATTGGTCTTAATAAGAGCAATGTCGCCCTCAATCATTCCACATCCGTTTATCATCCATTTTTCTGCATCATATCAATGAGTTTTATCTGTGTTATTAACGGTTCCGACTATTAAACTGATATTTTCTGGAGAACTGATCGAACCTCTGATTTCATAATAATAAAGGGATTTTTAAATATTTTAGAAAAAGTAATGGATAATGAATATGATTACTCAATACATACTCTTCTATTGAACACAATGAGCGGCTGTTAAAACCCATCTTTTATTAATAATAGTTCCGCCACAAAAGTGCATTGAATGGAACTATACTGTAATGAAACCATAAACGGAAATTCACCAATTCGTGCATCGCTTCCGCCGACTATGAATTGTTTGGCACCACTTTTTGTTAACTCACTTCTACCACAATCTGATGGTCTCTCAAATATTCCAACTGTTAGTTCGAACAGAATTCCTATGAATGAGATTTTTGTTGTTATTTATAATTCATTTTTTGAAGACATTATTTAAATATTTTATTCTCATTGAATCAATTATTTATTATTCTTTAGAATGATTACCGACAATAATCACCGAAACATAGAATATATTCAATTTCATTTTGACCACTGATTCAAAAATTCTGGGAACAAAGTCTGGAAAAATAGAGGGAAAACTCTGTAATTATGAGTAAAATTTGTTGAATACAGAAGAATTTCAAATTCAATTCTCTCGTTACGAATGAATTTATTGTTAGAAAGAATTTTTGTCCATTCACTTACAGTTGAACAGGATATGTAAGAACACAATCTTGTAATGAAAAGCTATGCTTTGGTAATCAATAATAAAAATTTTATTTTTAAAATAATTTAATTTTTATGTTTTGAAATGATATAATTTTGAGTGTGGGTGAAGTTTAGTCAAATCTTAAATTAAAAAATAGAAATTAGAATAATTTTTATTCAGATTATGTTTCCATAATTTAGAGAAAAATTATTTAACATCAATTCATAGATCTGAATGATTAGTATATTCAAAAGACTATTAGGAAGTTAGTGAAAAAGAGTTATGGATAAAATATATTTCGGGCCCGTCCGGGATTTGAACCCGGGACCTCTCGCACATTTGAGTGTTCCCAAAGCGAGAATCATACCCCTAGACCAACGGGCCTTCGGTGAAATAAGATAGGTAAAAGAAATATTCTTTAATACTGTTAACTTTCCTACTGCTGCGTTAAATTGTAATATGCTACTCGATGCAATCTCATTTTTGAAAAATATTCATTTCAACCAATTTGATTTCAGTGAAGGCCCGTTGGTCTAGGGGTATGATTCTCGCTTTGGGAACACTCAAATGTGCGAGAGGTCCCGGGTTCAAATCCCGGACGGGCCCAATTATATTTTATTTGATGTTGTTTTATATTATTTATGAAATTTGTCTTTGCGAAAGCTTGGTCTGTGTCTGCGAAAAAGCGTTTATTAAATCGGTATCATTGAATTCATATTAACTGTTAGTTGACTTTTAGGCTATTTATTTTATTGAATAATGAACACAACCCGAGAGAGAAAGTTCAATATACGCTTCTGTAGGGTTTGAAGACTATTAATAATATTTAATGTAATGTTATTCCTACTATTAGAAAGCATTAAAAATGATTTAGCTTTTACTTTACTAACACAATAATTGTAAAGCGAATGTGGATGCAAAATATAAACAGAAGTTAGGCTAATGATATTCGGCCCCAGATTTGTAATTAAGACTCATTTTAGAGCTTAGATACAGGTGTTCTGATTTAAGCCCTTATCATTCTTATAAATGTAATAAAAGAATAATTTGGATTTGAAGCTCATTAGAATTGAAACTTATTTCAAATTTGGATTATAATTAGATATCCTGCGATATTTTGTTACAATCAAATAAAATATAATAACAATCAGTTTTCATATTAGTTTTATTCGAATCATTAAATTTATCAATATTAGTCTCAATCCAATCAATATATTTCGAGAGTTTTGTAAATAAGCGGATTCGGAGGTTTGCACTTTTCAAGAAAAACCACTTCAGAACCAAATGAAGTGATTCCTAATTGATATACTTTTCCATTAATAACTTGCAAAACAGGTCCACCAGAATCTCCCTTTAAATTTAAATTAAAATAATTAAATTTTGCAGAACTTGAATGAAAAAAATTTATAATTTACGAAACAAGCCGTGGAATTTTGATACAAAACGCATATTCTTGAGCCCAATTTCCAATAACTTAAACCAATCAAATATAAAACAGTAATATTCCGAATAAATAGTTGAATGAGTTTTTTGCAAAAGAATTGGAGAATCTCTTCCAGTTGAAATCCATGCACCCCAACCAGTGAGAATCATATCATAATTAATGGGTTCACTATCTTTTGGTGGTAAACAAATGCTATTAACTATCGGTTTATCAGATCCCGAGTCAATCATTTCAATATCTCTATTAGTCTTAATGAGAGCGATGTCATCATTCAATTTTAATGGTTTGTAACATCCGTTTAATATCCATTTTTCTGCTTTATATAAATGAGTTCTATCTGTTTTATTAACGGTTCCGACTATTAAACTGAAATCTTTTGGAGAACTCATCCGACCTCTGGTTTTATATTAATGAAGAGATAATTAAATATGTTTTTATTTTTGGATAATCAATGTAATTAATCAATACATACCTTTCAAATAAGTTGAAATACAATGATTGGCTGTCAAAACCCATCTTTTATTAATAATAGTTCCGCCACAAAAGTGTCCTGAACTGGAATTCCACTGTAATGAGACCATAAACGGAAATTCATCAACTCGTGCATCACTTCCGCCGACTATGAATTGTTTGGCACCACTTTTT
Source organism: Camisia spinifer (assembly GCA_034694065.1). Classification (NCBI taxonomy): domain Eukaryota; kingdom Metazoa; phylum Arthropoda; class Arachnida; order Sarcoptiformes; family Camisiidae; genus Camisia; species Camisia spinifer. Next base: position 3,971 of record JAQFXV010000360.1, read on the forward strand.
GTTAACTGACTTCTACCACAATCTAAAGGTCTGTCAAACATTCCAATTGTTAGTTCGAACAGAATCCCTATGATTTAGATTTTGGTTATAATTCGTAATTCATTATTTCAAGACATTATTTAAATATTTTATTCTCAATGAATTATTATTTATTATTCTTTAGAATGATTGCCGACAATAATCACCAAAACATAGAATATATTCAATTTCATTTTGACCATTGATTCAAAAATTCTGGAAACAAAGTCTGAAAAAATAGAGAGAAAACTTTGTGACTTAGAGTAAAATTTATAAAATACTGAGGAATTTGGAATTCAATTCTCTCGTTGCGAATAAATTGATTGTTAAAAATAAATTGCTGATGAGCAGGATATGTGAGAACACAATATTGTTATAAAAAGCTATACTTAAATGATAAATTATACAACTTATTTTTTGAATGATCTTTTGAACCTACATATCGATAATTTTAGAGCATATGAAAATTTAGTCAAATCATAAATCAATTTGAATTACGAAAATTGAATTAAATTATAATAAATATCAAAAATTTCACTGCTTTGCTGATGAATAACTATATAGTTGGAGATCAAACTTTACTTAATGTGTTTTAAAATTCCCCGTTCGGAAGTAAATTCGATTTTACTCTTTGGATAGAATTTTCAAAATTAATCTTGACTTTTATCCACCTTAATATTGCAAAGATTTTTCTCAACTTATAGTTATCTGAAAAATAAATGGATATTTCATGAATGGAATGGAAGAAAAGAAAGTTTATTTCTCAAAATCATGTTTTGATTCAAAATTAAATCCAATTGAAGTAGTTTTCGAGAAAAGCTTCATTTTTGAGGAATAACTAAAAATTTATTTGAATCTTTTCAAATAATAATTAATTCGATTGAGTTTTAAGTTATCCATTCGTGTTCACAAACTTCTTGAATGGTAAGTCTTTTAGAGGGGTCGTCACTTGTCATGCTATTGAGAATATTAGCCAATTGTGGTGACATTTTTGACTTTCTTTGGACATCTGGAGACCAATTTTGCGCCGCATTTATAACTCGATCAGGAAATGGACTGAAAGAAAGGGCTAAACAAAAACCTAAACTATAAATATCCGTCGGTTTAGTTTCATATTCTAATGGATACTGAGAGTTACCTGTATTTTTGATTTGAGGTGCCATATAATATTCTGTTCCCATTCTTTGATTAGCAACGCCTGGATCTCCTTCACTAAACATAATAGAAATTCCAAAATCACTCAATTTAAATACATATCTACCGTTAGAATCGATTTTATAGAGTATGTTCTGTGGTTTTATATCCATATGAACCACATTTCTGTTGTGCATATATTTGAGACCTTCTGCTATTTGTCTGAACCATTCTTGAGAATCTTTTTCTTCGAATCCATTCGGATATGAATTTTTGAATAAAGAATTTAAATCTCCGTCACATAACTCCATAAAAAGACAGAGATGTATTGGTTGAGGAAAACCACTTTTTTGGTCAAATAGTTCCAAAACATATTCATTTTGAACAATATTCGGATGGTTTAAAGTTCTAAAAACATTCAACTCTCTCATCATTTCAATGACAGCATGTTTAACATCACTATACCGTGAAAAGTAATCCAATGCTAATACTTTACAAGCGAGCTCTACTTTGATGAACATACATTTCTTTATTATTCTTCATAACTGTTTTTAGTTTAGAAGCAGAGACTAACCAAACCTGACCACCACTTCCTTCGCCTATTTTCCTGATAAACTCGAAACCATGTTTTTTAAGAAACTTGACTTGTGGTGGAATTAAAGGATAGCGATTGGGATTAGGTATTGGTTGATCATATTCTTGTCCAACTCTATTCCAGTCATTATAAAATTGATCCCAATCGACAGGTCCGCGAATTGGTTTCCCTTCATATAAACCATAAACAGCTGGACCTCCTTCTGAATCTTTTGGTAATTTCGCATAGAATGGATTCGGTTCAAAACGATTCGGAAATTTTCGTCTTAGAGCAGCTTTTATAGGATGCGCTTCATCTTCAAGTATGTACTCTTCATAACCACTCTTTGCATAATCGAGTTTTGGTTCTGTTGGTGTCGGGATTTCTGTCTCTCTTAAGGGTTGTATAACTGGCAGACTTGGATCGGAATCTTGTTCTGAACTTTGACCTACATTTCCCCGAATTAGTCTATTAATAAATCCGAATCTAGGTTTTTGTGGAGCATTTGCTGTGGATGTTGTACTTTCATCAGCTTCTGACTGACTTATGGCTTGATATTGACCCTTCTTTGACATTATTTGATTCTTATTTAGTTATTTATTTTTATTCTACTTTTTGATAGATCGCGATTCCAATCAGTTTTGAGCGAAATATCACGAATTTGTTCAAAAGAATTAAAATTTATTTTAATTAACATTTTAAAGCCTAACAACCATTCGAAACAGGAAAAAAAATCTTGACTATAAGTCAGATAAGTAGAGCTTTACTTTCGGTGGCCACTGATTTTTTCATAGTTTTCAGTAATTAGTGGGCATGAAGTCTAATATATACGATACATAAAGTCCGTAAAATACTTGAGACCAACGAACCAATACTTAAGACTAAAACGATTTGAGACCACCAAAAAACTCCTAACTTAGTTGTGTTGTTATTATCGTTATTTCTTAAGAAGTACTTAAACAACATTTTCAAAAGTCTTGAGTTGTATTTCTTATGCTCTGAAAACTTATGAGACTTTTTCAACTAATCTTTCTCTTTAAATACTTTATTGCCGAAGATTTCATATTCATATAATTCTCATCATAAAAGTCAATAGTGTCTCAAAACAGATATTTTTAGACATTAATATTGTTTGAGTCAATAAATTGAAAATTTTGGAGGAATTTTGTTAAAGATTTAAATTTAAATTAGTTTCTAATCTTTTAGATACTTGTATTTTGTTCTAAATTAAAGGTATCTTTTCATAAATATTTAAATATTGAAAGAAATCGAAATTAATTAAAAGAAAATATTTTTATCATAGAGTGTCTTAAAATTGTGTTAAGAGTTCTCATCATTATTAGTTGACTTTTATTTATAAAATTTATATAATTTTTGGTATTAAGCTTGAACTCAATTTGAATTATTGAAAAAAGTTTTCTTTATGAAAATAACTATTAATGAGAAGATTTGATGATTTATTACATTAATTGCTTATAAAGAAATAATTAATGTTTTGTTATTCGCCTCAAAGTTTTATTCAATAAATGAGACATTAATTAAAAATTTAGACCGAGTGCTAGTCATTGATACATAAAATCTTAATCTATATTTAATTATTTTAAGCTAAGCCAGAAATTCAATTAAATCTACAATTTGTTTCAATTATAATAAACGAAAAATCTTTCATTAAATCTTTAATCGATAGCTTCAGAGTTTAAACAGAATATAAGAAAAATCCCAGATTTAATAAACTATTTCTAAACCTTAAGCACGAGTTGCAAAACTGATCTTATTTATAATATAAAGTTTATATTTAAGATTTGATTTTTCAGTATATGTTTTTAAGTATAGATTAAAATGTGGTAATTTATACACACATTCAAACAGAAAAGAAGGCGATAGAACCAGGAATTGAACCCAATATCGGACTAATTGTTGCAAAAGGTTAGAATAATTTTTCACATTTATTAATATTTCAGATAAATTTAACTTTTATTATGAAGTCATTGAATTGAATCGTTAAATATTTGATTTCCTCTAAAAATTAGAAAATAATCTTTAATTTAGTTGAAATAATTAATCCTCAATGAGCTGCATGTATATCCATAAGAGCGCCCACACCTGCGATGACAGTTCCACCATTGGAAGCGGTCATAATCAGTTCGAATAAAACGAAATTTTTCCCCTTTTTAAACGAGATTCAAAAATTCATTTAAAAATCAAATAATAATAATAACTTATCTCTCTATAGTATAAGTCTAATGATTAGAAAGTGTTTAAATTTTGAAAATTAACATTTCAAAAGTGAATTAGACTTATGTTCGATTTTTAAGTCCATTCTTGTACTCGAGTTACTATTATTATCAGTATGTTCTTAAACAAAACACTGAAAGAGTTTGTCTCTGGTTTGTATTCAAGTAAAAAACTTCTGATTATGAAACTGTGACTGAAATGAAATGTTTTCAAATAGAAAAACACTAATTTTTATCGATAAAAGTCTATCTAATTGAATATGAAATCTTATGCATAAACTTATTTTTGATAATTATCAACAGTATTTTAAAGCATTTGCGATTTCATACATATCGGATGCATATGAATAGCTAAAAATCTCAATTACTGCTACTCAAAGATTTTATCAATGATTCACTTAATATCTACAGTAAACTACTTTTGTAGAAACAGAACAAAATATTTGATATGGCGATTAAGAACATAAACTAATGTATAAAATTGAATTACATTTCTTTGGCCAAAAGCTCCAGCAGGTTGTCCAGGAATATCAGGTAATAATAGCGGATAAGCATTCATTGTATAGTTTTTATGCAAAACTAATGGACATTCATTGGGCTGACTCTTACAGAAGTCTAATTGAGCCAAATTTAAATTATACCGATTTCTATATCCATCCAAATATATGCGAAGCGAAACTTCTTTCGCATCTTTGTATTCAATTTCTTTAGGATAAGCTTTTGAGAAAATCGTGATTAAAATAAGAATTTGAACAAAATCTAGTGAAAAAAATTTTGAAAACTTACTCGATTCAAAAGTTATGCTAACATTTAAATGTTGGCCTTTAATCAAAGCACACGGTTCTTCTCTACACGAGGGAATCGATATCTTCTTAATGGCGTTTCCATCTGAAATTTTCAATTCAAATTAATTTATTTTCACTATAAATTCATAAGAATTAATATTACAATTGCTCTCAAAGTGGATATCAATTGAGTAACAAAAAGGCAAAAGAACTGCTAATAGAAAAATTTGTCTCATTCTCAGAATTTGAATTTGATTTCTGATAAACTTATTTTTCTGTGTCTTTAATGAAGTTTTTAATAAAGTATTTATACATGTATGAAAAGCACTTAATTCTGATCATGAGAATAGTTTGATCGCGAAACAGATGTTCAAAGTACAAGTTTTGTTATAAACTTTTGTTACATTCAATTGATTAGCAAAAAAAGATTAAATGAGATTATTTTAGAGCCGATTGTCTTAAAAAGTATTTGAAAATATGTTAACACAAGAATCACACATAGAATAATTGACACATAATTTTAAAATTAGCAATATTTAAAACTTTAAAAATAAGATATAATTAAAAATACTGTAAACACAGAAAACTTGTGTCCTTAATTTCATTTACATTTAGAAAAACCAATTCGTATCAGTATTTCATTTTGTTCAGTTTTATCAAAGTGAAAATATTCGTCAATAAGTTATGATACCATTCAAGTGATAAAATGGCTAAAGAATCGCAAATAAAAAATATTTCTGATAATCAATTTTTTCGCAAAAAATATTTCTATTTGATGAAAATCCCCAATAACTCAAGATATTTAAAAAATCACTCTTTAAAAGTTTGATGTCTGAAATAAACACATGGATTAAGCTTTTATATCTATTTAGAACAACACCAAAAACATTAGATTTGAATAGAAATAATGCATAGTTCAGAAAATCCAAAACTTCTCAAATAAACGCGAAGTTTTAATAATTTTTTCTTCGAAAGAATAAATTTATTTTTACATTAATTATTGCTTTGAATTATTTATTAAAAGCATAGATAATATTAATTAACTGTTTAGATATGATATTGATTTTTTATTACAAAATACAAAATGTTTCGCTTTAACAAAGAATTAAAGACATGATTATTGATATATCAATAATAAAATAAAAGTAATAGATCTCAAAAAGTAGCCTAAAATATGAAAGTCATTCGTAAAACATTAAGCAATTAATAACAATTTGATGTCAAATATGAAAGAATCCAACAATAGGTGCAAAAGAAGTATTCAATGAAATGGGAAAATAAATAACGAATAGTGCGATACTATCTATGAATCTTAATATATAATCAATTTATATATATATATATAATATATTTATATAACTTTTAATTAGAAATAATTGATAAAACGTTTAAAATTTAATCAAATATTAAGTTAAAAATATTTGTGCGAAAGATGGCATTGAATTAATTAATGAAAGTCTGCATCGGAGGCATAGTTGGCCCCCAATTACCAGTTGTCACATAATTTCTTCTCAATTTGAGTTTGACTGCAGGTCCACTTTGAGAGATGGCATTGACTGCATCAGAATGTGTTAGACCTACAGTCGAAAAGCCATTTATTTCAATTATTTCGTCCCCTATATTAAGTAGTGAATAGGCGGGTCCTTCGGCTGCGATTCGAAGTATAAATAGTGGCATTCCATTGAATTCTGCGCCGCCTCTAATCGAAAACCCATAGCCTTTCGGACCTCGAATTAGTTCAACTGTATAACAGTCGGCGGGTATTATTCGGAGATGAAGTGTTTCACCTGAAAAATAATTAATTGAATCAATAATTTGAGAAATATATAACTTATTAGTGATGAAAAGATCTAATGAAACAATTGATCAGTTAATTACCGGATTCTTTAATCATATTAACAATTTCTGGATGAGTTAATGAAGTGATATCTATTCCATTGACAGCTATTATTCTATCTCTAATATGAAGTCTTTGACACCTGTGTGCAGGACTGCCTTCAATGATACGACCGATAAGAGCGCAGACACCGCATGATATGATAACAAATCCGAAACCCTCTGAATCTTCGCGATAAAGCGTCACATCATAAGTATCTGAATCCCGTTTCCGTCTGACCAGAATCGAGACCATTGGACCAGTTTGTGACATGAGTGCAACCACTTCTTGATGACTGACTCCCATCACATTCCTATCATTTATCGATATTATTTCATCGCCCGCTTTGAGGACTCCGTCTCGATGTGCAACTCCGCCGATCACTATTGACCCGATCGCGACATTACGGCCTTCTTCAGCGCCGCCCACTATCCGAAAGCCGAATCCGGAATCAGCGCGTGTGAGCGATGCTCGAAAATATTCATAATCGTCTTCAGTAGTCGTCGATGTAGTCATATCTGAGTTAGCGATCGATGGCTGATGTGATGGCGTCTCAAGCGGTGGATTCGATGAAAGTGTGAGCGATGGCAGTAATGGTGCCGATTGTGACTATCATTAAATAATTGATTAAATTTTATTCGAAATATTAGAGTAATAATAAGCAAACCTTAATGTTGTTTTGATGAGGAATATAATGATCGGTTGCGTATAAATTGCTATTTGGTATGTATTGAGACATATAATGATCTGTAATGTAATCATTGTTTGGATCTCTCATTCTGACCATCATTTCAGCGTTAGGTGTCTTACAATTTCTGACTGGCGGCAAATAATGGTCATTATTATCCCAATTGTTCTGTAGAGTGACCGGTGTTTTAGATCGAAATCTTTTTTTACGTTTAACCATAAGAAGTGCCGATTCATCGATAGGACATTGTTTGAGAGCTTCGACTACTTCTAAATGAGACATAACTGAAAGATCGCGACCATTAATAGACATAAGAATATCGCCCTGTTTTAGAGCTCCGCATCGGTCGACGTCTAAGATTTTCTTAACTTTTTGACCCGAATGTGCGTCACTTATAGTGAAACCAAATCCTGTAATAAATAAATAAAACATTAAGTAATCACTGAAAAGAAATAATAAGATAAAACATGAATAAAAATTGGAAAACAATGATATTGATAGAAACAGAAATATTGAATTGACTCAAAATAGAAACCTTGAATTCCTTTAGTAAGTGTAACACTTATTATATCAACTTCTTCTTCATTCAGATCAGGTGGTAATTGGAATCCTCGCGCAAACGTTAGCTTAATTCGATCTCCAATAGTGAATGTGGCGAATAGTCGTGCAATATCTGAATGTTGAAGACCTGCCACTGAAACACCTGATACTGAAACCAATACATCTCCCGGTTGTATAACTCCTGATGCATATGCGGGTCCGCCAGGAATTATACTCTTAACGACTACAAGACCTTTATTTAAAAGATTTTTTGAGATTTCAAACATTTATTTAAAAAAAAATATTAAGACGAGATGTTGTAAAATATTTGAGAGTTTTTGAAACATCATTTGAATTAATTTGAAAACTTCTCAATGAAGTTAAACCTCATTCGATTAAATACCAGTTTATAAAGCATTTAAAATAACTTTATAAATAGTTAGGAATAATTAAAACCCATAAAAAGTTAAGTCTTATCTTTAAAGAAATTTAAGATAAGGTTTTTTCTAATTATTTTTGGTAAAGCATTAAATTTTAATTATTTGTCGTTCAATAGAATATTTATCATAATTAGAAAATTTTACTGCTTTTATAATAAAGTTGAGCTTCAATTCTAAATAATAAGTGAACTGAATATAAATGAAAACATTTTCCCTCATTCGGCATGAAATATATTATTATATTATGTAAATTGAATTGAAATAAAGGATATATAAGAATAAGATAAGAATAGAAACCTTTATCGATCTCGACGAGAGTGAAACCAAAACCCGACACTCCTTTAACGAGTTCTGTTTCATACGGTCTCTCATATTGAGTGCGTTTATTGATGTGATCGATATAATAGACCCCGTAATGAGCGTCTGATATTCGTTCCCATCCATGAGGAAGAGAAGAGGCATCGATGGCAGCAATGTTTGAGCGGTTTCGACGACGCTTTGACGCCAGACTTGAATTCGAATTATTCATTAAGCTTTGATCATAATTTGGTAAATTGTTTGAAATATTGTTCGGTGATTCAGAAGCCGGTACTGTTGATAATGGAAGTGGTGTTCCTGTTGAACAACCAGTTTAATAATTATCTATTTGTTTAGAATTCAAGATTCAAATCTTGACATTATTTTTGAAGCTTTAAATTTGAAAAAATACATAAACTTCAAATGTGTTGAATTAAATGTGAACTAAAAATGCATTAATAAATGAATGTTCAGAATTTTTATGTGCTATCAGACGATACTTCAGATACATAACGATAAAAGCATTCAATTTAAATGTTATGATTATTTTTTATCAGGAAAACTAGTGATCACTTTTAGGCAAATATTTCAAGTCATAGTTTGACAGAAATGTTAGCAAATCTAAACTTCAGAGCTTTAAAACTGGAAACATAAAGAGTTTAAACTCATCATTAAATAGAAGTGATATTTAATGGCATTAAACTTGAAATTTCAAGCTTAGAAATGACGATAAGCTCTAAAAACCTAATATATGATTCAATTTATAGTGATTTTCAGACAAAATTTAATCATTTACTCCACAAAAATACGGTCTAAAAGTTGAAAAACGGCACACTTGGGACACATTTAAACTGATTTCAAAACTTAACGATAGTTTAGATGCTTTTGATAGATAGCAAAGAATTTCATTGAAAATAATAGATTCATAAACTTTTGAATTTAAACAATAAACTACTCAATCAACTAATATTCGACTCAACATTACGCCCACTTTAAGGAGAAAAGCTTTTCCATTATTATATCATAACTAATACTAATATGTCATTGAAATAGGAATAAAATATTGATTACAGGCTTTTAATACGATATTAGAGTAAAAGGTTTTGTTGAATCCGTTTTGATTAATAACCCATTTTTTACTAAATCCATAAAATCATTGAACTTATTAGTTTTTCATCAAAATTGATGTAAGTTTAGAAATTAGGGCGAATTATTATTATTATTATTATGATTAGTCATAAACTGAGCCTTAAAAAGGTTTCATAACATTAAATAAATTGCTTTTTTCGAATTGAATTTTAAATTTATTCTAAATATTCAATGACTATTAGAATAAGAATTTATTACAACACGACATAAAAAATAAATGATCAGATATTTTCCTAATGAGAAAACTGGGCTCAGCTTTAAAAATAAAACTAATCAGAAAAGAAAGTGATATCGATATGAACTTTAAGCCCAATCATGAGAAACATAGTATTTATCAGAATTATAATCAAATGAAATAATATTATCGCATGAAAAGTGTTAATAAATGAAAGTTAAGCAAAACTAACCATAAAAATGTCCGGCATATACACCAGACTCTAAAAGAACTCCTGAGCGATCCATTTCAATAAACTGTTCCTTAGATACAAACTTATAGTCAATGCCATCCATTTCATTAGTTCGCGGCGGTCTTGTTGTACAGGGAATTGTTCTCATATAGACATTGTCTCTAATGGTGGCCTGTAAGTCATGATCAATGCTTCCCCGCGCGAATCTTCGCGACAGATATTCACGTAATTCGATTGGAAGCCCATAAGCGGAAGAGGCCTGAACTGATTTGATTGAATGAGTTTGTTTTGCGTTTACTATTTCGCAGACATCGGCACGAGTCAGTCCCGCGACTTTTATACCATCGATTTCTATTATTATGTCACCGGAATCTATGAAATATGGCAGTTGTCCGTAATCAGACCCGCCAGCTATTGACCAGTCACCTAATCATTCAATTAAAATACTCTTTTTAACATTTATTATTCCTTTTCAGTGAGTCATAATTCGTTTATTTTCTTTTTATATCTGTTTCTTATGATTAAAGGAGTGATAATTTGATTCTTATCTCTTGTATTACTTTTTACTATCTGTCAGATTAGACTTTTTTGCCTATAAATCATTTTAATCTTATGTATTTCTAATGAATAACAAGTCATAAGAAAAGTTCTGCGGATATTTGACGTGTGATCACTGATTAGTATAAAATTAATTGATATTTGAATAACTTGTTTATAATTTAAAATGAGATTTGAGTCAAATCAGAGTCTGTAAAACTCGTATTACTGTAACTTAAAACTAAAATAATTATTTCTATAATAATCGATAACATTCATGAATGTAATAAATGTTTACATAATATATTTCGCTAATTGAAAGTCATCTCAAAGTTAACTTTTATCATAAACAGTGTTAACAGTAATAGAACGAGAAATTAAATGGAGATAAACATGACTTATCATAAAATAAATTAAAATCATAATTAGATGAACAAAAGAGTTTAAGAGAAAATAATATAAATTACAAACCGATAGCAATGGATTCATAATGAAATATTGATTGCGACCAGTGATGATTCGATTGATAATTAGGCTGAATATCATTTTCGTTTTGATAGATCTGATTCTGTGGTTCATTATTATGAATGAATTGATTATTATCTTCAAGTTCTTGAAGTTGTTTCTGTTGATCAGCCAATTGAGAGGAATGGTCTTGCATTTCGTGTTACTATTACTTAAGATATAGAAACGGATCAATTGAATGAAAATTATTTAGACAAACATTAAATACAGATCTGATTAAATAAATAAACAAAACTGTTTCAGTTTACAGAAAGCTATTTTTAAAGGGTAGAAAACATTGTGTTCACTCATATGTAAACCCAAGTTTTTCTCTTAACATAATATCAGCAAAATATTTTGTTAAGATTTTCCATTATTTAACGCACTTTTCAATGAGTTTTCACAGTTTTTGTGTTAATTTAAAGCAATGAAAATTCTGATTAAACTTTTTTCCTCTTTAATAATTGATTAATATTCAAGTTTTATATCTTATTATTGCGAAACTTTTTAAGTAATACTTATTCATAACAAGATATTAAATAATATTTCAATAATAAAGTTTGAAATATTTTTAAGCTAATAATAAATAGAGAAGAATTGGAGAAAAAATAAGTAATTTGATATGCACTTTAAAATTGATATTAAATAACAATCCGTTGTAAACATTAAAATAAAAAACTATGATATGATAGCTATTAAAACATAAGTTTTAATTCAATTGACATAATAAACCAATTTCGTTGAGTGGCGTAATATTTATATAACAATAGGTTTAGTCATCGTATTAGTCATTGAGAGTATTTTTAAGTTTCATTCAAGTAATAATAGCATCAAATGTTTTAACGATGAATACCTTCATAAGAAAATCACATCAAATTCAGACTTAATGCTCATATTTTTAACTCAAATTCATGCTCAAAGCGAAGGCGACGCCACTCATAAGTAACTTATTATTAAATCCCTCTTAATATTAACGATGACTTTAAGAAAGACTTCACACAAACACTAATTTAGATAATAATTGAAGATATTATGTGATACTTAAGTATAAGTTCAACAACTTTTATGGCTTTAATTGTATTAATTACTGATTAATTTGGTTATAATTCCGGCATTTTCATCATTTTCTCATAACAATGGCTTTAATAAGGCTTTAATTTATTATTTAACTCATAATTAATAGGCTTTGAATGCAATTCCGAAAAGTCTTTTCACTCGAGAAAAAAGATTTCAATCAATAACTTAAACGAAAATTTAGATAAAACTCAACGTTATTTGAAATCTGTTTCGAAATATTCACATAATTAGGAATTGACTTAAGGATTGTTGAAAATCAGATAAATATTTTGAAATATGTTTATTGAAAAAATGCTACGAAAAGAATACTACCGGTTATGAATTGATCATAAGTTGAAAATTTCAAAAATATTGTTAAATGAGTTGAAACGTCTGTCAAATATAATAATAATTTCCGACAACTCTCAAAGTTTAATACAGATAACAATCAAGAAAATAATTAAAGCCCTAATTATCCCAAATTTGGCCACAAATATAATTCAAATTCAATCACAAAAATAATCAACAAAAACAATTACCGAAAAAACAATTCAATTTAAGCCTAAAAATAATTTCAAATTATAAACAAAAAGCGGTAAAAAGATTTTTAATTAATCTTTAAATTAAATATTTTACTGAATCTAATGATAAATATATTAATAAATAAAATAAATAAATAATGAAATACAATACCAATGAATGAATCGTTAACACAATCAATACTAATATAAGGCATCACTTCATCACTTGTTTTGAATAATTATTCAATTTGATTGTCGTCTTAATTAACAAACAATTTTTTTAAACATTCAAACAATCATAACATCAATAATAAAATATTAAAACATTATTCACTATTTGTTTTGTTGTTTTTTAAACCAATTTATTTAACTTTAAACTTAACGTTTCCGACATTTTTTTCATACTATTATTTATTTAACTTTATTAAAGACAACGGCTGTCAAAAAATTTGGTGTTATTTTTATGAATTGTTTTTGTTTTTATTCTTCAAAATTGTTTCATTTGAATGAAAAGTTTGAACAAAGTTTTTGCATATTTTGTACTTCCTGTTTGCCAATGAATTTTGTATACAAATTAAACGTTATTTATGTTATAAATTTGAATCAATGAAAATACTTGAGCGTAAAGTTATTTATTGACAAAATGTGAGTAATTTAATGAATGAAATCTTCAACAGAAATACAAATGTTGTACACATAAAGACTTTTAAATAAAATATATCTAAACATACAAAACAAAAGTTACAATTAATTACATAATTAGATCCCTTTAAATAAAATGGAGAAAAAATAATTTCCATTAGGAATAAAGTAATTTTTTGAAAGCGATATTAAAAGTAAAAGGAAAATATTGAAAATTAAAAGTTATAGAAGGAGTCTAGAGACCAAAGTAATGCTTACCATAGGGAGAGGGTGTTTATAGAAAGAGAAGGTTGAAATGAAAAACCACATGTTTCATTGGATAAAATCGCATTCAAACTCAATTCAAATTAAATTATTTGTTCAAAACTTACAATTTTTTGAAGAAAATATCGTTTTCAATGAAAATTCAGACATTCAAATAAAAGCTTTACAAGTTTTTTGTGAGGCAAACAGTGTTTGTGAAGTGAATCACAACATGATCTTTACATCAAAAAGTTTTTAAAGTTCTGAAGAAAAAAATGTAACTATGCATATGGGAGGGGGAGTGCACCTAAAGTGCTATTTTAGGGTAACTTAGTTTGTGGATTACGCCGGATATTATATAAGATTGTATACAATCGTGAGTTTGCCATCAATTTATCGTTTCGTCAGAAAACAGTTGAAATCAATTGCAATTGAGAATCGATTGTTAGGCTTAACATTAGGGCTAAAACTTTTCAATTAAATTATCGATTGTTTTTATCAATCAATTAAATCGTTAATAAGTTTAATAAATCGTAATTTTTTAATTAGATTTAAATTAAAATAATAAAAATTGAATTGATTTTAATGATGGAAATGCATGAAAGTGAACAAGAAATGGGTGAAGAAGAAGATAATAAAGACATTGCACTCACCGATAATGAAGACTCCGATAATGAAAACGATGCCGGTATTGATCATACACTTTATTATCAATACATTCAATAGTAGTTTAACATTTCAATAGCGATATCAATAAATTTATGTCAATAATTGCTTTAATTTCAATTCAATACTAAACTCAAGTTCAATAATAATTCCCTATTATTTCAAAAATTATTGCCTAATGTTTATCAACATTATTATTGTTATTGATTATTAAAATTCAAATTATTTTCTATTTTAAGTAATAATACTTTAACTTTTAAACATTTAATTTAATTACAGATTGGTTTTAATGTCAGAACATTTATATTTTTAAGTTTATAATTAATATTATTTTAATTTAACTTTAAGTTTAGCCTCAGTTTTGTTTTTATCGATAAGTTTTGACAAAATTGTGATAACTTTAAGTCTAAACTTAATATTGTTTTTATTTAGTGTTAAGTTTTTGATTAATTTGATTTTTCGTCGATATTAAGGAAATGTTTGTGAACTGGAATCAAATGAGTTGTCATCAGTTGTTCCGAATCTAATATCAAGTTCTGGCGATTGTAGTAATGATGAAACTGATAATCAAACACCACTTTTAAGTGATGATCATTTGACTCATTCTCAAAGTGTTAAAATAGTTAAGGTTTGCATTTATTTATTTATAACTAAATACTATATAACCAAAGCTTTCACTTTTTCGTAAACAAATAAAAAGAACAGATTTGGCAAAAATTTTTATCTAAATCTTAACTAAACTTTTTAGGCCTTAATATTCCAAATGAATGTCATTTTCTTGAAAGTTAATAATCGTTAGAATTTCGAATTCGAAAAGATTTAAGAGAATTGAACAGAAGAGCAAACTATAGAAATGAAAAACTTATTTAGTTTTGAGTCATCTCTAGTTAATTGTGTGTCAAAATCGTCTGAAAATAAGTTTAAGCATTAATTAAGTTCTTAAAAAGTTTGTTTTTTTAAAATTATAATTATTTTTATTGAAAAATTAATTGAAAGTATCGTTAAAAAGTAGTAAAATTCGAATTTGAATTAATTGATCTCATTATCCAAAAGTGAAAACACTTAATAAAACAGATTTATTGATAAGTTTAAAGAATAAATAACTGAATCAAATCTGAATAAAAAGGTGGTTCCGTTACCTCACGCAAGATCTGAAGTCTGGTCTTATTTTGGATTTATAGCCGATGATGAGGGAGAGATTCAAGACAAGAAAAAAGCAATTTGTAAGATATGTGCCTCAACTCTGGCCTATTCGGGAAATACAACCAATTTATTCACGCATTTAAAGGCTATGCATCCGGAGGCACAGCCGCAGAAATTAGCGCCCACTAATCGGACGCCAAGAACTGGTAAAAAGTTAGGCAAACGAAAAGGCGATGTTCTGGACTCGCCTTCCGGTCCGCTAATAGTTCGAGCCATTACTTATTCAACAAATAATGAGAATCTTTTTGACGATGACGTACAGACTGGAGCTATACTAACGTCTAAATCAATGTCAATTAATTCAGTTAAAATGCCACAAAATTGTTTTAATTCTTCTTCGGGTATGTCTGAGACCACTGTTGTTGGAGCTGAAGATATAACTAACGCTTTAGTCAATTGGTTGGTCAAAGATTGTCGACCGATATGTGTTGTCGAAGGGAAAGGCTTTCAGGAATTGTTACGTCTTTTGGCGCCCGGATATAGTGTTCCCGACTCTAGAAGACTGACCACTGCTGTTAAGAAGAAATACGATGAGGTCAGAAGAGATCTTATTTTAAGGGCAATGCAAGACGAATAGCATTTGTTTATTATTTATACTTTAATATCACTGTATTGTATATATAGTTTACTCTTTTAATTATTTATATAAATCAATTCACTCTTTAATTGACTCAAATTATTGTATAAATAATATGCTGTTTAAGTAATTCATTTTTGCTATAATCAAATTTTTTTCCATTCAATAAATCATAAAATCAAACATCGATAACATTAACTTAACTTAATATCGATAATAATAATGTTTGTCGATATCAACTCATATTTATCGATAGAAAAGTTCATTTTATCGATAATTCAATATTATAGACATTAAATTAATATTTTCGATAATGAGTTATTAGAAAAAGTTTAAAAAGATCGCTAATTTGGCAAATTTTCTATGAGGAACCGTTAGTCAGAATATACTATCAAATAATTCTATAACTTTAGGAATGATATAATAGGGGAACCTTATTATGGTTTTTCAAATTCAAAACTGTATCTATAGTCAACTAAATCAATAAATCGATTCAATTAATGTTTAAATTAAGGCTTATACAAATAATTAATGACTAATAGTTTAACAAATGTGTCAACTAATGATTAGCTATAGTTAGAAAGTCTTCAAACCATTCATTTGTGCAGAAATTTTCATTTAATTCATAAAAACCCAACTTTTTCTTCAGGTTTATGAAATTTTTGAATATACAGTTCTTAATTGATTTCACAATAATAATATTCCCCTATTATGTCATTCCTTAAGTTAATAATTGATTATTTGGCAAAATTGAATTTTATTAAAATTAATTCGAATTTTCATTTGAATTGCGTGTCAATACGTTCTTAGAATAGCTCTGAGATTGGATTTTAAGCCATTTTTAGCTTTAATTTTATATTTAAGATAAATTAATCAAATCTAATCGAGAGTTAACTTTTGCTGCAATCAATTTCTAGTAAACAAAATGGAATAACACATAAATATAGTGAGTGATCACTTTTAGAAGATCTCATTATTTTGAACTCATTTTTCAGCAATTTTACGACAAATCATTAAAAATCTTATGGAAATCAAAATATAATCAATGGCTAACATAACAAAGAACTGATAGAATTATTTTAATCAAACTCTTTATTCAGATAAAATTTAGTAAAAACTAAATAACTTTTAATCTCATAATTTTGGTATAAAATTAATTAATGACAGTTAAAAAAATATTAAAATTGATTTAAATTTTTGATGTTCTTCTCATTTATTTGTCAATATGTTTTTTCTCTTTACAACTAAACGATAGTATTTTGAATTCTCTTTTTGACAATGACTGGAGTCAAGAGCTCTTTTGGTAGACATAGTTCAAGAAGTGGTACATAATGACAAACCAGAGCCGCTCTATTCACCCAAAAAGGGATTCCTTTACCGCATAATAACTATTATAAAACATAAATCAAAATCAAAAAGATTGAAAGTTTTCAAAAATACTTTAGCGAAAGCATCAGTAAAATGATTGCAATTTTTTCTAAACAGATGGTATTCATTGCTCTTGAATTTTTGGCCCATGAGTTCCGATAATCGTAGAACAAATTGATCGCTATATTCTGTATAACCAATTATTACGGCTTTTCTGAAATTTAAGAAAGTTTTTGTTAAATTTGGTTTGAAAATGAGCACAATTTTGAACTATACTTGAATTTAAAAACATCGAAACCTGGAAGTTGTTCACACTTTGGTTTAGTTTTGATAATTCCTGAGTCATCATAAGGGCCGCCGAGATATGAATATTCTGTATGAATAAAAAGTTTAAGAAAATTTTGCAATCATTAACCCTCTTATACCTGAAGAATAAACTTCAATCCCTGAGTGATAAACTCCAACTTTCACTATTTCTAAGTATTTGTTTTTTGTGTACTTTAAAAGTGATGACAAAATTAATAAATTGAATCTTAAATATTTATTGTCTACTTTACCATATCATAAATATTCAGTATTACGGGTTGTTTAGTCATAATTTAAAAATAATCAATCGGTTTCTGACTTTGATATTTCTAATTAACTTATTTTTTTATTATTTTCGTTGTATTTTTGAATATGTTTTACGTTAAACAATGGTATAAAAGGTTACGATTTAAACAATTATGTCATAAAAATATCGAGCTTTGAATAGGATTTAGTTGACATAATAAAAAAGTAAATATTGTAAAAATGTAGTTCAATTTTTACAATAATCAAATCATTATTTAAAATTGAAAAGTTGGAAAACTTCTCGCTTTAGAAACATAATGAACACTATTTAAAAGTGAAATCCATTTGTGTCTATCTATAATAGATAGACACAAATGGATTTCATATTCGGATTCTACGTTTAAAACTGAATCACATTTGATTCATAATTTAAAAATTGAATTTCAATCATTGATTTATTAAATTGTGCAAAATGTCGGTCAGTCGGATGTCGGCCAGTCGAGTGCGACCCATATTATTATATGACTTTTTCATTTAGTTTAAATCAATTAACTGTTTAGTTGAATGATTAATTAAATAATTAATGAATCAAATATGAACTAATACTAATTCGTGTCTTCGCTCAAAGCAATCTAAAAGTTATAGAACCAATACTTTTCGAGTTATTAGACTTTGAAGTTCAAAATTTTTGTTTTGTTTACATATTTGAACTTCAGTTCAATTGAAGTGAAACTCTATTTAAGTTTAAGTAATTTAGTTAATAGTTTGAGAAATAAAATTTTATTATCAATAATTATTATTTAAATAATGGCTAATAAAGAGACATAAAATGCACTTAAGAAGTGATACAAGAATTGATCAATCATTTAGTGCTCGTATTTGTGATCATTTGTGTGAAATAATAGTCAGTTTCCTATCATTTGAGGACAAAATACGTTTTGAATGCGTTTCAAAACAATTTCAAAGATTAGTATTCAATAAACAGAAGGTTTTGGAAATTGAAGAAAACTTTAAAGTTGAAGGAATTAATAGTTCGTCTAAAATGTTAAGAATATGTATTGAAAAAACTGTAAAATTTGGTTTTAATTATTATGAAATAGATATCAAAGCTCTCGAAAGTGTGTTAAAAAAATTTAAGTTTTTAAATGAAATAAGTTTTGGAGAATTTTTCATTGAAAATAAAGATCAAGTTTTGAATACAATCACTGAATATTCCAAACAATTGAAGTCATTTGTGTTTGACTTTTGCAGAGTTGATAAACAAGTTTTGGAAAATTGGGCCAAAAATTTGGTGAAAAATTAGAATCTATTAGATTTTTGACGAATCAAAACTTGTTTCACTGGACATATGGGTTCGATAGAGATTCCAAGCCTTTAATCAAATTGTGTCCAAATTTATTAGAAATAAATGACATAAACTTTGAAGATTTAGTCGTTGAAAATGAAGTTTTCGCTAAAAATTCAAGAAAATTAGACGAAGTGTGGATTGATTTTAGTTACGAAAATGTGTATCAATTGATTGATTTGTTTGTAATACTATTGAAAGTCTGAAAATTAAACTTTCATTGAGTGATAACAATCATAGAATTATTTCTTAAAACATTTATCACTATTCAAAAACTTGAAGACTGAAAATTGTATTTTTCCAAAACGGCAGTTATTCTGAATATTTTGCTGATATTATAAAAACAATTGCTTATAATTGTAAGAAATTAAGGGAATTATCAATTTATTTATCACAACCTATTCCTAAACCATTGGAAACAAATAAATTATTTGAGTGTTTGGGAAACTTCATTAATTTGAATAAATTATGTTATATTTCATACGAAGAGGAAATAATTGATATGAATTGTCTCAAAAATTGTAAACTATTAACACACTTAAGTTTAATAAATTCAAAAATCAATGATAATATTTTTGAAGGCATTCACACAATAGCTCCACAATTAAAACATTTGGAAATTAGAATTAATGAAGAAATAAGTGATAAAGCATTGAATTCTATCTGAAAACTCAAAAACTTGAAAGTTATCATTTTTAGCGGAAATCCTTTAAATGGATATAAAATGATAACAGATTTGGATCTAATTTCTATAATAAATAACTGTCAGAACTTGAAGTCTATTGAGTTGAATGTAAGACCAAATATAACGTATAAGACTATCGATGCTTTGGTATCATTGGCTCTCAGAAATCCTCGCATTTATTTTCATCATTATTTCGAATTCAAAATAATGGGTAAAACACCCGAAGGCTTCACAGCTATAGATTTGAAAACTTATGATTGACTACCAATTAATCTAAAGATTAATGAAAATTGAGAGCAATTTATAAGGTTTGTATTGAGTTCACTAAACTTCGCTTTATTTCTCAAACATATAATGTTACTAAACATGAATTTGTCTTTTTAACATTTAAAAGGGTGATTCTGGCAGTCGTTATATTCAATATTGATTATAAAGTTAGAGCTGTACTCATTGGTAACTAGTGTTGATTCTGCTTTTAAAAGTAAAAGTAAAAGTAAATTGAAAAGCACTAAAAACATTTTACTTTAGCAAAAGTAAAAGCAAGTAAAATGAAATTCAA
>JAQFXV010000361.1:0-24502 GCA_034694065.1 Camisia spinifer
TAGAAAAAAATCCTTAACTAGAATTTTAAAAAATTGCGCGAATTTTTCTCTCGAATCAATATAATTTTTGTTCTTATTGACAAAAAGCCTACGATTTGAATCGAGAAAGAAATACTTGAGTAAAACTTTAATAAACTATAGCAACACCACTATGTGTTGTTTGATATGATCACTAATTGCATTGCTTGATAAGAGTTTTGGCATAAACTCTATTAAATAACTCAAATAAGTTTTTATAATCCAAAAAGCATTACATTTATGGCTTTGAGAGAGCAGTAAAAGTGCAAACAATTCACGTGATATTTAGATATTATATAATAAAAAGTCGGAGCAAAATAGCAGAAATGTTATAAAAGTTATAATACAGGCAGATCTTTATAATGGGATGAATAGAAACCTGTATAATAGGGTTCAAAATATGTCATTTTTTCAAAAAACAGATAATTTGTGAACAAAAATTGCGCCCAATCTATGAAAATATTTTGTGCAATATTGATAGCATCGGTATTTCACTCAAAAGCTATGATTAAGTTGGGTTTGAAGTGTGAAATCGCCTGATATTACAGCATTTCATATAGTCTTTCACTGAATGTAATGAGCATTACATCTGATTCCAAGTATTTGTAATCTTTAGTTAAAGTTCAATAAGTTTTGTGACTCTCATATTGAATAACTTTTTTCAGTTCATGTTTATTGTGAGAAAATAGATATGACATAAACAGTAGGCAATAGTTTGTGTTGAATCACAATCGGAAACATGGAATAAATTCATTAATAGCTAAGGCTGTTGTTGAATGCGTTCAGGATTTTCGGTTTCATCGTGTTATAGGAAGTTGTAATTGACTGATAAATATGAATAAGAGTTTTGACGGTTAAAGAATTTATTAACTATTTATACCTATTATAGAAATACAATCAAATTGCATAAAAAAGGAAACGAAAGTCTTTAAGGGGTGGAAACGATGACAAGATTTTTAAATGAATTTTTTTAGTCAAAATATATGTGAAAATAATAATAGGGAATAATGTTATGAATTTTGGTTTTTAAGGGGAATGACTTTGAATAGAGAAATATTATATGAATTGTTAGCCAAACGACAAATTTTTTTAACAAAAAGGACTTAATATGTGATTAATTATTGAGGTTTAAAGTTCGAGGTCTGGTATTCGTGTTATAATTACTTTTCTGGAGTTGTTTCGAGTGATTTTCTTAATGTTTCTGAATTTTACTTATGTTTGAGTTGAGTAAATAGAGAACTATTCGATCATTACTTGAAATCAGAGATTATTTATATTTTAAATGCTTTTCGCTTTGCGTAAACTTATCGATCGTTTAACTAATGATTAAGTGATGAAATATTTTTCGGGTTTTCATCAATCACTTATTGATTGATTCGAAAAGCAATTGATTGATAGTTAGGTTAAAAGATTTCGAATCTCAATAATAATGAGCTTTAAATACTATTTGATATCAAATTAAGACAAAATTCAATGAATTTCTGAATTTAAAAAAATTTTAGACTTGAAGTTCTTCCAAATGAAGAAATTTCAGAAAACGATCGAATTATTCAAAAATGTCATTGAGTTGTTCGTAAAATTTTCGAATAAATATTGAAACAAAACTTTAGGAAACTTTCGGACTTTTAATTGTTTTTTAAAATAACAAACTATTTAAGTAGTCATTAGAGGCTATGTTTAGGTAAGACTTAATTAGATTTACGGCTTTATGTGAATAGTATTTTGGGTGTGTTTTCCCTCAAAACCAGTCATACTTCCGGACTAATTACATAATTAATTCAATAAACTATTTGAACAGATTATAATAATTTGTAACTCAAGTAATGGTCTAACAGTTCGGTTAACGAAGCAATGAATCAAACAAATAGTTTCTATTTTATTCAAACCCTATAAAAGTTAACCGAAAAACGAGAAAAAAATTTCATTGACACAAAGTTCAAGTTATTTAATCTTTCATTTGGAGAGAATGAGAATGTTTTTCCTCAACTATTAATGTCTTTAAGGATAAGATTTATTTTTTGAGCGCAATTATTAAACAACTATTGATAGTAAGCCTTAAAGTATTCAATTTTATAATTACTTCAATTGAAAAGTATGTCAATTACTCAAAAGCGCATCAATTAAATAGAGAGAAATACTAATAGTTATTATTATAATAATAAGCTTCTCATTAAATATTTAATTAATACGTTTTCAATTGTAAACTACTATTGGATTTAGAAGTTTTATTTCAAGGGATGATATAATTTGAAACGCTTTTCAAAAGCAGAGCTCAATTCAGAAGTTCATTGAAATTCAATTGTTATAAATATTTATTTAGTGAATAAGAAAAAGTTTTGTATATTATTTATAATAAGAATTACGTCAACACTTGATTACGAAATTTCATTAGAAATTCATTGCAGAAAAATAAATGAATTGTAATCATTGGTAGAAATGTGTGTTTCACTTAAATAGATATTTAGTAACTTTTCAATAAAATCAATATAAATATCAGCAAAAATTAATTCTCAAACATTCACAGAATATAATGAATTCAAAAGATTGTCTCAAAATAATTATTTTATTAATACAATAGTTTGAAAAAATTAATTTGAATTTGAAGGTAAAACTGAACTTAAAAGTTATGATAAAAAAGTTAATTATTTAAGAGTTTTTGATAAAAACTAGACTTAACCTCAAATAAAAATTTATTAAATGATTAAAACTAAAGAAATACTTAAAAAACTAACTCATTATAAAAACAGAGCTTAAATGTTATGATAAAAAAGTCAATTATTTGAGAAATTTTGATAAAAACTCGATTTAACCTCATATAAAAAGTTATTAAATGATTAAAACTAAAGAAATACCTAAAAAAACAGTACTTTAAAAGAGATGATAAATACCTGAGTAGCCAAAGCTCTCCAATGCTGTCGATCGGCGACCACTTTCTTGAGTTCATCTTCCAATTGGTGAATCTGAAGAGTAGCCGAATCGAGAGCCAACTCACTCAAAGTCGAACTATTACTACTCTGAACAGCAATACTACTGTCGATACTTAACTTCTCAACATTATCGTCAACCAAATGATCATTGGTCTCATTGGAAGCAGCGATAGGTGAACAATCATTAGCAATAAGATCTACGTCGTCATCATATACCTGTTGCCCACAGTTTCATGGGTTATAACAGAATGGTATTTATGTTTTAAAACTTATATTATATTTATCATGACTGAGAAACACATTTTCTCTATTCAACTGACGCTTGTGTTTGCTCGAGAGGGAGGAAACTGGCAATGGTTGGGGTGGAGTTCACTCTATCCTAATTGGATAATAACACTGCTTTCACATGTAATTCTAGTTCTCTCTCTCTCTCCCCTATTCTTTATTAAAATATTCTCGTTGTTAAGACTCATATCAAATGTTTAAATAGGTATTCAAACAGGTATTTGAAGAAATCAAGAGATTTTCTTTCAATTTTATTATTCTAAATGCTTTTGTTTCTGTTTGATTGTAGTTTTGTTTGAGATATTGTTCATCATAATTATGGACTTAACTATTTAATTGGGTCTTATTTTTATGAAATTACATGTTTAATAGAATTTATTTTTGTTTCTTAGTTATTATTTTAAGCATGAGATGAAAACCTTAAAAAAAATTGTCCGTTTGTTTTGAAGAATAAATCGCATTTCAATTCTTATTTATCGACTATTTTGATAGTAAACTAATGAATAATAAATAAGAGAACAAATAAATGTTTGCGATTAATAAATGAAATGTCAAAATAGATTTTGTCTAATTAAAAGTGATCTAAAGATTTATTTGTTAAGTAAAACTGAAGTATTGTTAAAACGTTTCGCAATAAGAAAGCAATATATTATTGGTATTGAGGCGGAGAGTGTATTATATGCTAAATATGAAAATAACGGCTCAAATAAGTTAAATGTTTAGCTATTTTTACGTGCGATCGCAATATTTATGAGCATGAAATAGCATAAAACCTTTGCTCTGTGTCTCGTATTTAATGTCGAGACTGTTCTCAAATAGGATTGAATTCATATTTTGCGTAGAAATTAGAGAACATTCACAAAGTTTTGTAGTAATGACTAAGAGAGTGACAGAAAGAGAGAGATTTGTGTTTTAGGCCAGACTTTTCGCGTAATTGAGACCTAACTATCCGTTTCCGAAATAAGACAAGAAATAGTTATCGATAAGTTTCGATATTTTTATTACGAAACGGTTTTTCTTTTGAGTTTTATTAACTTTTTTTCTTCTAATCAGTTGTGAGTTAAGTAATTGAAAACTTTTAGGAAATTATTTTAAGTTTGAAATGAAGTTTTTTAGGAAAATATTGAATTACTATTTCATTTGATTGAAAGCGGAAATAAATTTTATGCTTAAAATATTTTTTAACTTTAAATTCAATGCTTAGTATTGAAAAACTTTTAGATTTAATAATAATTTCGTGAGAATTATTACAAAATCAAAACCGAATCATAAATATTCAGCAAAACGTATTTTCGAAGAATAACATAATAAATAATAGAAAAATTTATTATTTTATTCATTGATGTGCACTATAAGCAAGTGTAACAATATATGAGAAATTAATTAATTCTTCTCAATTGAAACATAAATTTCAAACGAAATAATAGTGTTTTTCGAAACGATATTTTTAAAAGTCGGGTAAATATAAAGGCAGTCATGATTACGATGATTACTAAACAACGAAAATTGCCGTCTCATTGGCTTTAAGAGTAAATCATTTAGTTTTTTACCTCTTTATTGTTAGAAATGATGACTCTTTGAAAATTCAAAAATAAATAAAATGAAAGTTTGATGACTTAGAAAATTATTATCAATTAATTAAAGAAAGTTTTCTAAACTTTTATTATAATCTAAACAAAAGCCGAACTTTTTCGGAAAGTTTTCAATTAATTTAACATTAATTTCCGCTTTATTTTCGTATTTCTGTAATTATTTTGAATCATTACTCATATATTTATATCATTACTATAGAGAAACTTTTTCAGTGTTGAGTTTTTGAGAAAATATTTAGATCTTGTAATCAGAGAATAGGTTTGTTTTACTGTTTGTTTATAAGAGTTTAACAAATAATTAGTTCAACAGAAGATTTCTCATTAAAATTAAGATTATATTAAAAGAGCTAACAATCAATCGCTATATTTATTCAATAGGAGAAACTTTTCAGCAGAATTTTCGTGATAAAAATCGCTATTTATTTCAGGATAAAATCAAATCAAAACTTCTGATAAATCTTTAAAGGGCTATAAAACTCAATAATAAATAATTTAATCAAATATTTTGAATAAATAGTAGAAAAGCTTTTGTGAAACTATGTTTCGAAGTCTTAAAAAAAATTCAAAATCACTATTTATTTCAGAGTAAAATCAAATCAAAACTTCTGATGAATTTTTGAATAGCTATAGAACTCGATAATCAATAATTAGACCGAAATTCTATATAAACAGTAATTTCTTTTATGAAACTGAGACCTGAAGTGAAAAAGAGGAGAAAAATGTGTAAAATTTTGAACGCATAGAAAAAGCAATAGGAAACTAAACATTGAGTATATTTTTCGGATACCTATAAGTGAGAGAATACACAAAAGAGAGGCATAATATACAGCAAAACTAAACAAAATATGAGTCCTCTCTAGCAATCAATGTGTGCCTACAGTCGGAAGTGGTTCGGGTGTGGCCTCTATTTAGTTGGTGTGTAAATAATGGACAAAACAGTGGAGGCATTTCTCATGTTTGGCTTAAATGCACTTTTTTGTAGTCACGGCTCTGACATAACACAATTGTGATGACTATACTATTTGACGAAAATAATAAATATTAAATGTCTGGTAAAGAATCAAATCACTCCTAAAACCCGAACTCCGAAAGGCCAAAGTCCGGAATCCTAAAGCCCGAAAATCTGAAGCTCGAATCTTTCCAAAAAGAAGTGTTTTGCAAAGTTTCATCTTTTATAATGCGTAAATGCGCCAAACAAAATTACATTAAATCCAAATATCTATCTAATTGTAATCCCACTATTTAAGATTAGATTTGAGTGAACACTTTTAAAAATAGTTAATTCTTTAACATTAGTATTCAGACAGAGCGCGCATTTGAATGCAGTCCACGTTAATTTAGATCAGTATATGTGAGGAAACTTTAAACTATGCAAAATACTTTCTTGTGACAAATTCTAGCTTCTGGGATTAAAAGGTGGCGGGAATGGCTCAGTGGCTTAAGGCATGGACCCTCAAATTTGCGCTTAACTGTGTCGTGGGTTCGAGCCTACTTAGTGCCAAAACTCTTTTTAAGGGTTTTTCTGATTCAGCCCAATGCTGGCTAAGTTAATTACTCAACTGTAGTGCAGTGTTTCACATTCAATGTGATTTATACTACATAAATTGGCATAAACCGCTTTAGTACCTCTGAGTAAAGAAGCGGGATATAAATCCAATAATCACAGCTTCTGGGATTAGGACCTTTAGAATTTCCGTCTTTGGGATTTTGGTCTTCCGGAGTTCGGGGTTTCGGACTTTTGGGATTTGACCTTTAGGACTATGATCGTAAAGAATAAGTGGAAAATAATTCACTTGTTTTTTGGTCCGGCTTTTTCTCTCTCTACCGAATACTAAATATTATGATTTTGAGTTTTTCTCTCCCTTTTCAATGAAATCTATTATATAACAGATCTAGTGATGAAAGATTAGGATTTTTTTTCAATGAATGAACGTTTATATCGTTTATCTATTGACGTATCAAAAGGAAAATTGTTGTTCAGATTGTTTGATGTTTTTGTTGTTATGATTGTTACCGAATGTGTGGTCAATGGCTTTGAGTTCTTTACGAAATGATTTTAGTTAATGAATAAGAAATCGAAACTTTTTACAACTTAATTGTAATTCAAATGTTATCTAATTTTTTAAGTTTTTTGGAAAGTTTTCAACATTGTGTTGAATATCAAACTTTTAAAGGCTTTAAATATCTTTAAATTCAATGAAAGAAAATATCGAAAAAACTTATATTCAATGATCAAAAATAATTACAAAAAACTCTAATATTTTCAATAATATCGTGAAAAAATCAATAAATACTATTTTAAATAGTTTTCAAAACACTTTCTTAACCTTAAACATGAAAATAATTCAATAAATAAAAACAAATTAATCTAAAAATGAAAAAAAGAGCAAAAAAATCTTATGGAAAACCCATAGACAGGAAGTTCTAAATCTACTCATATCTAAAGCCCCCCATCGAGTAGTGTTCCACCAGTTAAGCGATTGTTTGTCACGCGTGAGTGAAAAATAATTATTTCCCTTTTTAGAAAAAAAGTGTAGAGAAGTCTATGAAAAACTGTATGAAAGGAGAAGTTGAGAGCTATTTTCGAGAGAGAGGTTGAGAGAACTCACTATTGGTTTTTAGAAACAAGTGGTCTTTCAATTGTTTTAGAGTTTGAAGAAATGGTTTCGACTGTTATGAAGGGTGGGGTCAAAGGTTAAGAATACACACCTGCGAGAATTGACCTGTGATTTGCTTCACATGCGATTCCGCGTTAAGCCAACGATCTTTGTATAGGCAACTGATTTGTCGCTGACGTTCTACCTTTTGATTCAAAATATAATAATATTTAAATATATTATAGTTTAAAATTAATTTTAATTATATTTTACAAAAAGAGTACTTTTCAGATCTTTGTTGAATTTTATTTCAAACTGTTTTTAACTACAAATAGAGAAATCTTAAAATCTATCAACTTTTGATCCTTTGAATAAAATAATGGAAATCATAATTAATTTAACTTTTATTTAATATTTTTTTATTAATGATTTATTCATTGATTAACTCTTGATAAAGACTATGAAAAATTAAAATTCATATTGATTTAGAGTAACGATTAATAAGTGAACCATTGATAAGACAGTATTGATAGTAAAATATTTGGAAAATATTCAATTTCTAACTTTTATTCATAGTTATAATAATTTTAAAATAAAATTCAATAAAGAACTCAAAATAGCTCTTTTTGAAAAAGATTTATTGATTTAAATCATTGTTTATTATGTCAGAAATATTTTTGCGGATAAATATTCATTTCATTCTCAGTTTTGAGTTAAGTCTGTTTATATTTAATGTCAAATAATTTTTCTTTATTGAGTAGTTTTCTTTTCAACTGATCTTAATCTTAAATTCAATTTTCAATGGCTTTAGAGAAGATTTTTCAATAAAGTTAAGATTATTTTAAAAGAGCTGATAATCAATCGCTCTTTTATTCAAAGTTAGAAACTTTTGAGCAGAATTTTCGTAAATAAAAATAAAATAAAATTTCGTAAATAATATCAAATCAAAACTTCTGATAAATTTTTAAATAGCTATAAAACAAAATATTCAGTAATTCAATAGAATATTCTGTACAAATAGTTGAAAAGCTTTTGTGAAACTAAGATTTGAAGCCTAAAAAAATTCAAAATCACTATTTATTTCAGAATTAAATCAAATCGAAAATTATGATGAATTGCTTAATAACTAAAAAAATTCTGTGATTTTATAAAACTTATTAATTCTAGATATAGACTGAGTTTAATGAGTCTGAAATTATTCTCTCATTTAGTTTACAATTTATTTAAAAGAACTAAAATATGTTTAATTAATATTTTGCAAGATCTGAATTTGAATAACTTTGAGTGCACTGTAATTACAATTAGATTTTGATGTTATCATACTATTTATAATAACTAATTATTATAATTTAGGAACAGAAGGGAATGTTTAATGAAGTTAAATGAAAGTTTAATTCATTATTTACAATAAAAAATTGAGAAGAAAATGAAGTCAAACAGGGTTTCGGGATTTGAGTTATTATTTACATAAACTGTTGGCTCAACTGATCAGTTAACTAAATGAAAAATAATGGATTTCAATATAAGACCTCAACTTTTTCTTTGAGATAATTTAATAATGAAGATATTTATTCAATAACAAGACTGTCTCAATTTTTTTAAACTGAGATAAGTTTAAGTTTTAGTGTTGTTTCACTTTTCAGATCATTTGTTTGAAGGGAAGCAAAAGAAAACAATATAAAAGCTATTAATTGATACAGATTTTTAAAAATTCGAATAAATCTTTCAATTAATAACTTGAATATAAACCGAAAGAACAGACTATTTATTTAGTATAAAAGCGAAATTAAAAGTCTTCTCAGAAAGAGATGGGAAAATATTGAAAGCTATTCAAAATTTGAGCTGAAATACAAGATATTTTTAAATAAAATTTTGATATATAAAGTATCCAAAACAATATCTACTAAATTTTGAATATTACTGAAAGCTCAAAACAAGATCTATCAATAATTTGACAACACTTTTCTAGTGTTATTTTGCTTTCATGTCTTTCAATTTACTTTAATTTTACTCCATTTTACTTTTCGACTTTGAGTTTGATTTGATTCCTTTTACTTTTGCTAAAGTAAATAATTTTTAGTGCTTTTCGAATTACTTTTACTTTTATTTTCAAAAGAATAACTAATACTACACTTTTTGAACAAAATATACTCAGCAGTGAAGCAATAAATACTGACAGACGGAAAGACAGACAAAGAGTGCAAATGTATAACACTTTAATACAATACGAGTTGAAAAACATTTTAAGGCGAGTGAATAATTACATAATAACACCTAAACATATGGTAATCAATGCATTATAAAGTCCATTGAGTAAACTCTTCCCTATTCCTTAAACATCTTATGACTAACAAAACAGGAAATTAGTTAATAAACACATAATTATAATCAAATTACAGAAATGAATTGGAAACTCAATTAATATCTATTTAATTACCATTTCTTTTGAAACTTCTTTCTATTGATTCCTGAAAATTCTCTGCATTTTAAAGTATTATAACTTTTAATAATTAATTTTTTAATATTTTAAATACAATTTTAAATACAGTTTAATATTCAGTTAATTTTTACGATAGATAAAAGTCAAACAAATTGTTTGAATTTCAGTATGAGTTTGTTTTTATTTAATTTTTGAAATTAGAGTAAATTCCGAAACAATAAAAATGATGAAAAATTTGTTTTACGTGATTGTATGCAAAAAATTTTGTTATAAATTGTAGTTAACTGTTATTAAGTAAATAAAATTCGAGGTTTTATTTACATATTTTTCGGTTTTTAGAAAATATAGAAAATATTTCTCTGAAAAATAAGCACTTAATCAGCGGTTAATTACAAATGAAATCAAAAGTTATGAAAACAATTATAATAAATGACATTATTCTGTAGTTTTAATGATCGAAAATTTTCTGTTTAAGCAAATTATAGTTAATTTTTGTTATAAATTATCGAATACTGAAACCTAAAAATTTCTAATAAATCAAAAATAACTTTTAGAGCTATTATTCAACAAAATTATGAATCATATTAATGAACATTTGAAAAATAATGATTTATTAAACATTTGAAACAAAAGTTTTGTTAATTATCCAAAAATTACTCAAAAGTATTCAATTGAAAAATTCAAAATATTCAGAATACAAATGAATAAACAGTTTTCTACTAAGCTTTGAATTTGAATAAAAAATTCAATTTTAATATAGCTATAAAATGATCAAAACTTAATCATTAATATCAAGAAAAATTCAAAAATCTGTTCATACAGTAAATAATTAATGAAAATTATTAGTTATGCGAACTTCGAAACAAATATTTGGTTTGTCTTCAGTTTTATTGATTTAATTAATTTGAATCTTAACTACATTTCAATCATTTATATCTCTGAAGAAGACTTTTAGAGGAATCGAAAATTCTTGGATTTAATAATATTATAATTCATTTCATAATTTTTTATAATTATAAATAAAACTTTTCACTAAATCTCAAGAGTTTAAGAACTTATTCAACAATTATTTAACAAATATTTAGATTTAAAAAATATTTTCAATGGATAAAAAACTTAGAAATATATTGAAAACCACTGATCGCTAAACACATAAAATCCTGAATCCATTCAATATACAAAAATTTATTCTCATAATAGTCTCAAAATCTAATGCAACCAAAAATTTTTATCTACTGTTCAAATGGTTACGACTCGAGTCATGTTTACAGAGCTCTTATCTTTGGGAATAAAGTTCGCGAATCGGAGACAAAAAGTGCGCAATATTTCAGTCAAAAATATCTTTCTCTTTATCAACAATTTAGTAATAATAAGACCTTTTCGGGGAAAACAAACATTTCATAGACTTATGATAGGCTTTAGTTTTTGGGACTTTTCAAGGCGTTTATGCAAAAGATTGTAACACAATATGACCACTGATTCAACTGTTTTCTCGAGTCTAACACTTGTATTGATCCTAAAAAACTGTGCTTTTTGTGTAACATAAGACTCAAGAACTGGTAAAATAAGTCCACAGAAAAAATGATAATTTTGAGGAAAAGTTAGTCATATTTCAGGCAAAAAAATTTTTATCTGAGATGAGAAAACGCTATTTCTTTTCTCTTAACTCAACAAATATTTCAGACAAAGAGAACTCAAAGCATAAAAAAGTTTTATGATTTTCTATTTCTTTAATCTAGAAGTGAATGACTTTAATATCGGTTTTTAATAAATACTTAAAATACAATTCGCTTAATGTGTTAATAATTTATAGAATTAAATATTTAATTGGTATTCAAACTTATTTTTGATTCTTTTTAATCAGAATTTATTTATTTTTTTGTATTTTATTCGACGCGAGACAACAATAAGCTATAAATTATTGAATATTTATTATGTTTCAGCCAATAATTTGAAAGTTGAGTTAATCCTAACTTAATATTACTTTTAAGGATTAAATTAAAAGTAATATATAGTTGATTAGTAAAACATTGAGAAACAAATTGCAGAACAATTTGAAACAATAATTTCCTCAATTTATAGAAATAATTATCAAATTTTTAGATTTGATTACTTTTAAACCTATGAATACTGATAATAAACAACTTTTTCTCAAACAATTTATTTAAATCATAGTTTTAAACAAACTTTTAGTCAATCAATTGATAATAAAATTAATTTATACAGGAATTAAGCTTAAAATGAGTTTAAATTAATTGTATTTTCGGAAAAACTGCAGTAAAAATATTCAAAATATTTTTCTAATTAAATATCAACATAAAAATCGAATAATTCAATAAATATTTGAACAGAAAAATTAAACAAAGTATCGATAACTCGTATTTTAAATGCTTTTATGAGAAAATAATTTCTGAATAACTGAGAATGAAATACAGTAAAAACCCAACACTTCCTCTCGAAAAATACAGCAATATTTCGCTGGAATTTCAAGTCTAACTAATTATAGAATGATAAAAAACAATTTTTTAGTATTTAATACAAAGACAGACCTCTTGTTTCAATAGAGATAACTGTGTCTCGAATTTTCTGAATTTAATGTCTGTCAGAGCACTCTCGTTATCGCCTAAAAAAGTAATAAAAAATATTAATTATAAACGATTGAGAAAAACACGAAATAACATATAAATTAAAACTATTTGAGATCAAAACTATCTGTTATTAAAAGACAAAACTTATAGAAATTGATTAAAAACCAGAGTAAAAGTCGAGAAAAATATAGATAATTATAGAAATTAATTATTTGTTTGAAAACTAAAAGATTTGAACAAATTTTCGGTTTATTTCAGTTCTAAAGTGTTTAAGAGAAAAAGTAATAAAAAATATTAATTATAACTAATTTAGAAAAACATGAAATAAAATATAAATGAAAACTAATTGAGAGCAAAACTACCGGTTATTAAAAGTAAAAACTCATAGAAATTAATGAAAAACAAGAATAAGTCGTGAAAAACACAGATATTGATAGAAATTAATAAATTGTTTGTAAACTAAAAGATTTAAAACCAATTTCCGGTTTAAATGACGTCTAAAGAGTTTGAGAGAAAAAATAGTAATTTTAGCAAAACTTAAAAAATTGATATTTTTTTAATGAAATTTATTTTTTATTTACCAAAAGCCGGAATCGAATTATTAACACTTTGAGTAATGTTAGAAATATGTCCTGTAATTGCTGTGAAACTATCGTTAAGATTAGACCACATTTTATATAATTATTTAATTTATTAATTCATAAGACTTTCAAAATTCGTCTCTATTTTCGCGTAAATGACTGTAAAATAAATTAAAATTTAGGTCAAAAATGTATTGAAATCTTATTTATTATGAATTTAATTGTAATTTATTATTACCTTTATTTTTATCACTTATTATTTGGTTATTTATTAATTTAATTGAGTTATAATTAAAGACATTTTAATTAAATGTTTATTATTTTGTTGGCATTTATTTAATAGCATTACAGAAATGTATTGAAAACCAAAACACACGTGACTTTTGGTTTGTATCTGTTTTTTCCTCTTTTGTGGCGCTGACTATGTGTTGATTTTTAAATGAGAATTAAAGTTAAACTTTTAGTTTTAAAAGTTTTAGATCTTAATTAATATGATTTTATAAATTATTTTCATTACTAAATGATTATTATCGGAAAATATGAGAAATAATTTGAAGAGAAAAAAAATATTTATAGTTTTCAAGCCTTTTAATAAGATTGTTTTCAAACCAAAACCAAACTAAGAGTGCTTTTTATTCAATACATAGAAATTAATTAATTATTTAAGACCATTCTTTTGATTATTGAGTAAATATTTTCTATTAATATTAAATATTTCAAGATTTCAGAAAATCGATCATTTTATTCTATTTTTTGTTTATTCTTAAAGTTTTATTTAATAATTAACTTCACTTTAAATAACTTTTAAATAGTTAAGTTTTTAATTGAAATTATCTTGAATTCAAAGTGAAGTTACTTTTAAAAAATTTCTATTAATTCAATGAATTCTCAACTTTTCTTTTTATAATTAATTTTGTGAATTATTACTTATTATTTGATAATTTTGAACAAATCATAGTTTGTGTGAAATTCTTCTCTTCTGGAAATTCCAAAAGTGAGTTCAACTCATCTCTAAAATTGAATTCATTTTCATTTAGAGCCCATTTTTCTCTTAAAACCAATATTTGTTCACAATTTAGTCTTTCTTTTGGATCAATTGATTTCATATTCATTATAAGTTTTTTCAAACTATAATATTTTGACTTCAAATCAGAACTTTTAATTCGATTTTTAACTGATCTGAAAAACAATTGAAAATTAATGTTAAAAATTAATATTTGTATTCATATAGACTTTAAATACTTTTTTATATAAAATAATTTTTGAAAAATAATTCCCAGACTATAAATATCAGATTCTGTGCCATATTCTTCACCATTGATTACTTCCGATGCGAAATATCTTGAATGCGCTCTTTCTCTAGTCTTCACTTTCATGTCATAAACTTTTTCTAAACTATAATCAGATATTTTTACGAAATTATTATTAATTCCTCCCTTGAATAGTATATTATTTGGTTTCAAATTTGCGTGAATTATGTTATTATTGTGTAAATATTTAATCCCTTTCAAGATCTCAATAGATTTTTCACTCAATATATAAAAACCCAAATGTGTCAAAACGTTTTCAAACTTCAAATTCGAGTCATTAATAATTTGTTCTCTTATGTCATATATGAATCATCGACAAAGAATTTCAAAAGTCTTGGCGAATTTGAAAAGGTTTTAATAGCCCTATCAAAAATATAATCAACTAGAGTCTCAGCAATTATAGGTGAAAGATTGCAACCCATTGCTGCTCCAGTTCGTTGTAAATAAAATTTATTGTTGAACTTGAAAAAATTAATATTCATACAAAATCTGATCATGTTAATAATTTCATCTATTGGTAACTTTGTTTCATCTTTTAATGTAGTATAATTTTCTAATTTTTTTTCTAATTAAATTCAGCGTAAACTCTATAGGAGTGTTTGTGAAAAGATTCACAATATCTAATGATAACATAATTTCTTTATCATAAATTCTCATATTTTTTAGATATTGAGTAAATTCAGTGGAATCTTTTAATGAGTTAGGACTATTTCTAATAATCGGAGTTATCAGATTACTCAAAAATTTTTGCTAATTTAGAGGCCGGATTATCATAATGGGGTGTTATTATTCTAGACGGGTTTCCAGGTTTATGGAATTTGATAAATCCATAAATCTCTGGTGTATTATAACTAATTGGCAGAAGTCTATAATATTCACCTAAAGTTATAAACTTTTGAGTTTTATAACGCTTGAGCATTTCAATCATTTTTTTAGCATTAGATTGTGTTTCATCCCTATGTTTTTCAATATATGTATCTTTATCTTGTAAAATGGTCTCTACTTTATCAATATAATCTTGTTTATTGAGAATAACAGTTTTATTACCTTTATCAGAATAAGTAATAACAATAGATTTATTATTTTTTAACTTTTTTAAAGCAAAAATCTGTTCTCTACTGAGATTACACATTGGTATCTCTGCATGGCTGAGAACATGCATTAATGAATTTCTAATTTTGTGGATTTCTACTTCATTTATGTTACTGTTCTCTAGTTTGGATTCAATGTGTGCAGCAATCCTTTCAGGTGTTAATTTATTTGGAGAAATTTGAAATTTTGGCCCTAACCTGAGAACTGACATTTCATCCTCATCTAATATATAATTAGAAAGATTAATGACCCAATTATTGTCAATATTATTTATACATTTAAGGTTAAAATTAGGATTATTTTTATTACTAGTTATTTGATTGACATTATTAGTGAACTTAATTTTGTTTTTCAAGAGTTTAGTAAATTTGTCTTTCTGTGGCAGAGTTCTATCTCAATACAGAAAATGATCTAATTCTTAATTAATCATTCAATTTATCGCTAATAATTTGAAATTTTTTCTAAACTTAAAATAAACAAAATAGACTCAATACATAAAATTCAGGCTATAGTTTAAAGCATATACAAGTATTTTGATTCTCAAATTTGTCTGCTAACCAAGACTTAATAAATGTACAATAAATGCAGAATAAGTGAGTCATTTGATTCATTTGTGCTGAAGAAGGTATGCTGATGTGCTACCGAAACATTGTCCGCAAAACTACAGATTTTAGTCATTCTTATGTTGTGCAAAGTAACAAATTTTATTTAAATTATGTCAAATTATTTTTAGTTTAATAAAATTGAATGCAATTTATTATAACTTTTATTTCTATTAAGTTATATTTAATATAAATGAATTTAATTGACAATAATATAGTGCTTATGCTGTTGTTTTTGATCAAATGCTAGATTTATATACACTCAAACTTTTGTTAATCGTTATCATAATTTCATAAATGGTTTAATTTTTATATCAGTACAAACAATACTCTCTTTTCTAAATATTTATATCGAATCGATGGCTATAATTAACTCATACTTATATCAAGATCTATAATATTGTTGGAATTTAATGTTTTTATTTAGAATTTCTTTTAATCGTTTACGTGTTTTTGCAAAATATCTTTATTTCTGAAATGCAAACCATTAATAAATTGGTGATTCTGTTAACAATTCCGTTCATAGAAAGTAATGATTATTGCGATGAAAAATATTTCGATGCAATAGTTTGGGATGGATTTGGCTTTATATTAATGAGAAATATTAATTATACTTATTCTGAGTTTTGGGAAATATTATGAGAATAAAAACTGGACAGCAAAGGTTCAAGTGCTGTCCAGACTTTATCACTCCGGAGCCACTTGAGTGAAAGGCATGCATAACATGCTTTGAGCTCCCTGAGTCACCATAACGAGTCTTTATATCTGATAAGATATAAAGATTTCTTTTCATATATAAAGAAAGAGTGAGAGAGAAAATACTTTCTATTGTTGTTATTTTGCTGTCACTGCTTATATACTAAGTTTATAATTAATTGTAACTTTTAAGACTAGAATTAAACGACTAGAGTTTTGTTTCATTACTAAAATATTAACACCGGGTTGTAAGCAGCATAATAATTATCGTGGATTTGACTGTTATTTCGGGTGAGATCACCGGGTGCGTCGCGGACCAGACTTACCATTAAAGTCAGTACAAGGAGAGGAGAACCGGGATTTGGCGTAGCTATAACGGTAAGATTAACGTTTTATTGATACTTATTTCACTGGTATGTTATGACTAGATATATGACTAAAATTAACGACTAGAAATTATTGAGAGAGCATAAATATATTACGCTCCAACTTCGGTTGCCGGCCGTGGGAGACCGAGAGGACTCCTTTTACAAAGTGTTGGGCCAAAAAGGCCCATAGTAAGCTCTCTTAAAGCTTCAGATTTAGGACTTCAGCCTAAGGCTTGAGTGTCCTTTATTCTGTCACATATAGCCCTGGCCATATTATAGTTTTCATACACAGATTATTAGCATAGCTATATATATTGAATATAATGGAAAATGGCCGTGACTGTTTCAGCTTAAAAATCGGCCGAAATAGCCTTACATAGAGAAACCCTTATTGAGCGCAATTAAATTATACCAAATAGGATTTAATTGTCAAAATATCTTATAATAATTCAGAGTTTAAGGTGAAAAGTAATTTCCTAAAGGGTGAGAATAATATAATTCTATAAAATATTAAAAGATAAGATTTTAAAAATTTCATAGATTATTATTATGTTATTTAAAGTGGATATTATATACCGAATACTCCAGAATGTGATTCAAATAATAATAGATGTAATGAAATGAAAAACAAATGAGTTTGTATTTGAGTTACAAAAAATCCCAAAATCCTAAAGAGAAAGTTATACAGAATTATTTATTTGGATGAAAATAAAGTTCGAATAAATGGGTTTAAAACTCAATCACAGAATAAGTTAATCGATGAAGAAGTAGTGTTTTGCCCAAATATTTAGATAAAAGCGGACAAACATACAAACCGTCTGCCTTTTGACCCAAAGAGTTTCTATTTTTATATATAGTTAATGCTAAAGAAGTCTCAGAAAAAGCGAAACTCATAACCAATACTCTTTCGAACAAGAATTGGACCAATTCTTGGAAATACACAGAATTTGAAAGATATGAAGGAATGGTATTCACATCTGCTTTTTGATGGAAAATGACTGACAATATTCATGTTGTGATAGAGAATAAAAGTCTTATGAATACCAGTAATAGAATCGAATTTGTTTATGAATTCGATTACAAAGATCTTAAAAACCCATTCAAACCAACTGTAAGTTTTTAATTTTTTATCAATACTTTCGATTATAAGATAATGAATTCTAATATTTTTTAAGGGAAAAAGTGTTTATGAGTTTTTTGTCTGTAAATCAAATGATATCAAAGCAACAAAAGTAGAGTCAATAGCTATTAAAGTATTAGTTCTTGTTATAGTAGTTATTGTATTAATCATTCTTCTCATTGCTGTATATTTCTTATCAAAGAATACATCGGAAGGTATAAAAACTCAAATAGTTCCCTATTTTTGTTTCATCATTAAATCTTTTGAATTTAATTAAGGTCTTTCTCGGTATAAATAAACAATCGGTACAACTCTTACTCAAACATCTGAAAATTGATTAATATATTAATTGGAAAACTTCAAAAAATTCACAAAAGTTTGAATATTTATTATTAAAAGAGAAGAAAACTAATACAGACAATAATTTATCGTTCATTTTATTCATAAATTATAACAATCTCATAACAACTTATGTATTATTCCTACAAAACGTTTCAAAACTATTAAAATATTGGCACAAAATATATTAAAATTAGTGAAATCTATGTTGAAATACAAATTTTATTGAGTAGATAAATAGTTTATTGAATATACAGTACCAGTAATTTAAAAAGGAATAAAATAGCTTTTAGGTCCTGTTTTTCTTAAGTGGAAAAAAATCTTCAAAATAATGGCTGAAACTATTAATAAACAAATTCCGAACAATACATAATAGTATGAGAAAATATTCTTCGATTCTTCACAATGACATCCGAAAAATTCAGTGACTTTCAAGCCCTAAAAAGTAATCATTAAATAAGTTATTAACAGAAAAATAGCTCTAATACTAACGGTAGGCATAAAAGGATTTTGAAGGTCTTTGGGATCAAACTTATAAACGAATCCATCTCTTGGTTCGTGAACTTTCTCAGCGATTGCATAAATAAAATCAGTTCTTTTCCACCAGAAAACAGATCTGTAAATCAAATCTTTAGACCCATTGATATGAGTGTAATGATGATAGTGTTCGGTCTCATTGAATCTCTGATACAAAAGTACCGCTTCTGTACTTCCATTACCATTGAATACATGTATAGCAGAATTGAATTTAGGCCAAAAAGCAGAAGACATGTTATCGAAGTTTATATAAAAATCGTAAAAATCAGAAGCGTTTTCCGGTTTTTCAATATATTTTATATCAGAAAAATTTCCATTATTTGTAAGCTCGAATTTTTCCGTTTGATTGAAATAATTAATCGAATGAATTTTTTTTATGGGAGGCATAGAACTGGAGTTGTCTTGAAGTTCTTCGAAACCTGTTATATTGAAAACAGGGGTTTTAGAACCTAAAAAGATTGAAATTTTATAGAATTAATGCGTTTCATTATTCCATTTA
Source organism: Camisia spinifer (assembly GCA_034694065.1). Taxonomy (NCBI): domain Eukaryota; kingdom Metazoa; phylum Arthropoda; class Arachnida; order Sarcoptiformes; family Camisiidae; genus Camisia; species Camisia spinifer. The sequence continues at coordinate 19,592 of JAQFXV010000361.1, forward strand.
AAGTTTACTCAAATAGATTTCTGAAATTTATTTAATTATTGAGCTAATCATATACATTCCCGTTTTAAACAAATAGGTTTATGCTTTGCTTAAAAAGTTAAAATTTATATTTATTAAGACAACGATTCAAATAGCAGTCGCTGATAATCCGCTATTCATTTCAGTTTTAATAAATTTTCTGATTTCATTACTGGTTAATTGTTTTATTCATTTTGTTTTATATATAGAAACTTTGCCTGAACTCACTTTTGCCATAGTTTTCATTGTGTTGAAATTCCATGACTTTATTTTCAGTCTCATTGTATTCTGCAATCAAATTATCGCGTATTATTCTATAGGTTTTTCCATCCCATAGAATAGAATCGATATAATTTCGATCACAAAAATGCTGAACATCTTTATCACAATTATTAATTCTTATAAATAAAACCGCGATAAAAATGATATATTTCAACATTTTTTTCACTGTTAACTTAATTAATTCTGAAGTTTTTTTAAAATATATTTAAAATGACAAAATTAAGTTTGAAAATTTTTTCAAAAATCATGTTAATTATACTAAATAATCAGAAAATGTTATTGTTATAAAAAATTTTATGACTGAACCGAATAAAATGACATGAATTCAAAACAATTTGGATATAATTTAAGTAAAACTCACATTTTGTTACTCATTGAAACCGTTAAAATTCACTTTTATGTGAACAATTTAGTTGTTTTTTTCTAAAATAATACCATTTCATACCATCCTTCAAACTATTTTTCAAAATGATTGAATATTATAATAATACTATAATTGGTGAATTAGGTCACAGACTTCTTCGTTTTTGGTAATTCAAAGTATTTCAGAGAATTAGTTTTAATAATGCTGTAAATATAGAAAATTAATTTGTTGTTTTTCCAAGTTTCATTTGCAGACCATTCTAATTTTTTACGTAAAAATTTTACTATTTGCGGATATAAAACTAGTTATGAGCTTATGATTATTCAAATATTTTTCAAAATCACCAAATTTTGATGTTATGTTACTTTTTGAATAATAACAGTCATTCATAAAATTCAATACTAAGATAAAATTCAAATAAAAAGTCAAGTTATTCCTAAAGATTTCAACAATGCTATGAAATAAAATAATTTTCATGTTTTTGATTACTTGGTCCTTCTTCTCAAAGTGATTTGAAATTTAATTTCTTGCGTTCACTTAATAATGAAATTGAAAAAAAATTAAATACTCATCAAGTGTTATCAGAAAAACTTGAATCTTCTGAATATACGATAATTTTCAGAACATTTTTCGAGAGACAAAATCAGGAATAGATACTGATTACAAAATAAATTTTGAAAAAATCGTGATATTATTTCAAAATATTTTATTTATTCATGACTTTTAAATACAAAAACTAATTTACAAAAAAGATAAACTAATAAATCAACAAAAATGGGAAAGTATTCAAAAATATAAAATTTTACGGAAATCAAAATTTATAATTCATTGATAGCCAACTTTTTCAACATTTTTCAACGATATGTCAAATGAAGGTTTTCGAGGAATAGTAGGAATTGGTTCAGAATCATTAGATTGATTGTCATCACCTGAAATATTTAATGGCAATAATCATCAATAGTCTAATAATACTTGAATGCAAGACTTGGATAAATACTTATTCTCATAGATTGAAGCATTCTTAAGAACATTAACATTTCTTCACGAAAAATCACCAATAATGCGATCAAAATGACGCACAAGACAAATAGGATCAAATACAATACCAAAATTAGCAACATTTCAGTCAATTATGTGCAAAATGAGTCACTTCTTAACTATTTATTATCTATTTTTTATTGAAAATTTTGTTTATCTTGAGAAACATATGAATATTTTGAATACTAGAGGTCTTTACACTTATTGATTATTCTGAACCAATGATTCCGACAACAGAAAATTGTTTGAATAATTTTTAATATTTTAGATGTTATTTTATAAATAGTTTTAGATTTTTTTGGTTCTAATTTTCTGTTCACTTGAGAATCTTTTTCGAAAAAATTGGTTTACTTTCATATAATGGCCTTCAAAATATTGAAAGTTTTAAATGGCTTTAGACTTAGACTTTAGGAGAGTTCATTTCCACCAGTATAACCCCACAAAATACCCTAATAAGTCATTCTTTCGTGAAAAGTTTTGATCTTTTTTACCAGAATCCACATAATTGAAAATAAAATCTTGAACTTAATGCTCATTTTCTCTTTTGAACCTGTAGACTGTCATAACATTCAAGACAATTCAAATCTACTCATGAATATACGATACTTTTTAACACATTTTTCAATAAATTAAATCAAAAAACCATAATTAAAATGGAATTGAAAAGTCGCGATAATATTCCGAAAAATTTGATTTATTCATATATTTTCATTAAAATATTCATATTTGAAAAATATAGTTGTAATCCATCAAAAATGAGAAATTATTGAAAAAATATAAATTTTATGAAAAACAAAATTCATAGTTCACTGACAGGCAACTGATCTCAAACATTATTCAAAGATTAGACATATGAAGTATACGGAGGAACAGTAGGAATCGGTTCGGGAACATCAGTTTTATTGTTAACACCTGAAAAGTTGAATAACAAATTATTTTTAATAATTCAATAATACTTGAGAGCAAGAATTTAATAACTACTTCTTCTCATGAAAACCATGAAACCAATAAATTCTAACAAATCTAAAATTACTTTATGAAAAATTATCGATAACATCATCGAAATAAGGATCAAGACAAATATGATCAAATACAGTAACAACATTTTAAGAAATTTATGTTAAACTTATGCAAAACTAGTATTTTAAATTATTGTTCACTCTTATTGATTAATCTTTAACTAATGATTTTTGAATCCAAATTAAACTGGTATTTCAATTATTTATGTCCCTCTTTATACTCACTTAAAAATTTAATGATAATTTATTTTACCGGTCAATTTATGTTGAATATTATAATGAGTCTAAGGTAAAGAATTTATAAAATAATAGAAAGCATTGACTAATGTGGGGATGAATTCCAATATCTATTAATGATTTCCTGTTTTTTTTAAACTTTAAAATGTATGGAATCTAATGTGAAATCCTTCTCATTGCATAAATATGTCTATGATGTAAATAAAGTTCATCTATTTTATTAACTATATAAAGATATTTTATGTATAATTTTTATAAAATTTTTAATGAATAAATATAATACTGAGGATATCGGAGCTTAAGATAATTGAACCCTTAAATTATAAATTCGCTTTAATTTGAATCATAAAAATTACTTCAAAGGACAATATGTACCTTGGCAATTTTTCTATTTTTTAAGTTTTGATGAAATATTATTAAAGATCTTGAAAAATCTCAGTTCGACGTATTTTTTAGATTTTCGATATCTATTATAGTTTTTGAGTTATTAATTTTTGAAATTCTGAGCTTCATTGAAAAACACAAAATTTATCGATTTTCAAAATTATATTTAACCCGGAGTCAAAATGACTTGAAATTTTTTTCTGGGGACCTCTTAAATCATGGAGAAGTTTCTCTGAAATTATCGAGTGGTAATAAGAAATTTTTCCGATATATTCGATAAATATTTATTAAATATTGTACATAAACACTTTAACTGAGAGATTAAAAGAGTTACAAAAAAATTTGAAACATTATACTGTAAATTATAGATAAGTTTAAAGATCAATACTTCAATACGTTTAATCAATTGATTTCTACTACAATTTTTCTACATTGTACATTCTACATTGTATTATTATTTACTTCGAATACTTCGAACTCATTTTTATGATCTATCTCACTATCTATCTTATTTATGAGGTGTCTCTGAAGAATTTAACTGAATGTATACTTATTACTAATAAGTTATTAGGTTAGGCATAAATGGAGACAATCTTCAATAAAAACTACAGTAGATATGCAACTCAATCACTTAATTCTTAATTAGATCATTGAACTTAAGTAATACTGGTACTAAACACAATTTCTGATAAAAATCTGTCAGAACACTCATAAATATTATATTATTTAAAATAAATATAAAAAATCTGGTTTTTAAAACTTATTTTAATATACAGAATGTTTTAGAAACAATATCGATTGTTAAGTTTTTGAAGCATACAAGTATTACATGAGTTATCGAACCATAGAAAAAATTAATCCCTATATCAGTTGTGTTTATAAGAACTCCACCGCAATCAAAGATTATATGCGTTACGGGAGTCAGTGATTTCTTCGACATTTTCTAATTTTTAGTTTTAACGAAACAGATGTTTATGAAATTTTTATTAGATGTGAAATTTAATAATTTATTTTTTAAATTAAAATATATAACCTCAAGATATATTATATATAATAGACAATGAATCAATCAAATATAAAACATTATAAATTTAATTCGACTGCAGAGTATGGAAATTATCTAACGCGGAGAAGTTCTCTATTTTTGGAGAAGTCCCGGATTACTCGGAACTGACCCATAAGTCCTGTCAAAAAAATTGGTTACATCAAAGAAAACACATTTTCCCCACAAACTTAACTCTTGTTTACTTTTTATTAGAAATGTTAAGAAAAAATAAATAACTTGTGAAAATAAATTTTGGCTAATGTACAGGGAAATTCTGTGAAAAGTGTAAAGGTAGTATCCCTTGTCACTTTTTGTAATTCCAATAGTGTACAAATAAATCAATTAATTACATTTATTTATTAAACTAACTGCAAGAGACTAAAATAGGAAAATTGCTTAAATTACGGTGTATATAATTTGAGGAAACAAACTTAACTTTGGAGTTGATTCAAAGTATATCAAGTAGAAAATATTCAAGAAAATTTATGATTTATAGCGAAAGAATCTTTTTAGACAAAAATGTT
>JAQFXV010000362.1:0-24490 GCA_034694065.1 Camisia spinifer
TTACGTAAATTTTGTATAAGGGTCCCCCTTCTAGATTAGATCTCCAGCTTTGAGGCATGACTGAGTTGGCAACCCTATAACTTAATCATTTTGAGTGATTTTTATGAAATAAACATACAGTTAATTATTGTTCAATTTATCATTCATTCCAATTTGATGTGATTTTACAAAAACTGATTTTGAGAAAATCTGTCGAATTTGATCGTTTTATATTTATTGAACTAAATTTTTTAATTCGGGTCATTGTATTGGATGTAATTAATACTTGTAACAAAATTCACTTAAATATTTTGTTTAATCCCAGAATAATTTTTCAAACATTCATTTCATATGATTCATGTTTTTTCCTCAGTTAGATATTTTATAAATTATTTATTATATGATATATCATAAAAAATCAAGTTTTGAGCACTAACTTGTAAGTTATAACTAAAATTCAATATTTGAAACTGAATGAAAATCAAAATTTGTAATTTGCAAAGAAAAAATTTGTCAAGTTTCAAACCAAAGTATATCCATATATGGATTTTGCATCTCATTTGAAAAATTTCAGATATCTTTGAAGTGAAGCTAGTGTTGGGAAATTTCTATACATTATTTTGGAAATCTTAGAGACTCACTCACTGTACAATTTATATTCAAGTGAGCCTCTGAATGTTGACATATAGTTCATCAACAAAATGCTAGGTTTTGAGGATTTTATGTGTTTTATTAAGTTTAATTCAATAATTTATTAAATTAACTTAATTTTCATAATTATATTAACTGAAAGAAAATGTATTTGAAATGTTTAAGTGCTATCCAACAGAATTTAGGCTCTAAATAATTATTATTAATAATTGTTAAAAACTCATATTCCGAAATTGATCTCTCTTTTGTGAAAATATCAAACAATTAGTTTTAGAGAATAATCAATTATAATTATGATAAAATTTGCGCTCAATTATTACTAGACATTTAAATAGTATTGCCAATAGAATTCTATATAACGGTTTTGAAAGCACCTAATCCCATCAACACACAGATAAGCTAATGCATCCAACACTACCCTACAACTCATTTTTCTTATCCCGACCCATTGATCAATTTATGCATACCATTCCCAAACCATCCCACAAAAATATTTCATCTCTTTTTCAATGGGGCTTAAATTTGTTTATATGGTATAGTTTAACTGGTTAACCTTATCTGGAGATTTGAAAAATGTTCCTAATTCTCAATTTACAATCAAATATTTTCAAAACTCTAAATCTTGTTGTAAAAAAACTTATGTTACTGAAAGTCAAAAATTTGATAACTTTATTTACTCTTCATTATGGTTATTTTGATCAAAATTATTCTTATCCAAAAATCGTTCCAAATTTTGAAAAAAGTACCAAATTTAGATGCCAAATCAAAAAATGTTGTTCAAATCAAAAGAGCTTCAACAACTTCCTCTATTTTCAGGATTTTTGATTTTACAAACCCTAAACCCCACCCCAAGACCGTTGGATCTCAACAAGTTTGAGTTTCAACTCATGAATCATAAACAGTTCATTTGGTATTTTTGTGTTTAAACAATGAGTTGTGCAAGCGATCGAAAATTACAAGTCGTTTATTACCAGAAAATTTTGATTATATTTTGTTTATAAGAAGCAATAATTAGTTAATTGATATTTTTCAATCTATATTTTTTATAATGAGAAAATCAATGCTAGAAAATTTTGGTGGTATAACTCATACTTTCCCTATATACATATGTCATCTGGAATTTTTATCCCACCCCATCCAACTACTATTCGATTGGGATGGAGTGAATTTGGCATCATTAATTTCTAACAAAGAGATATTCATTGAAAAGAAGCTTTCTCAATTTTAAAGAGAAATTTTCGCCAAAAATACTCGCTCAAAACATAGAAACACATCTATAAGTACAAGTTTAAAAAAATTCAAATAACTGGATATTATTTCAGCTCTCAATCAATAGTTGAAATTAATATCATATTATTAGCCACATAAAACAATAACTAAAATTGTATAATATCTTGAATTATATACTAATAATGGTCTTATTAGGTATTGAATTAACTGTATGTGAAGAGTGTTGGAGTGTATCCGAAAAATTACAACTTTTTCCGAAACTTGTTTACTATCAACTTTATATCTATAATTGAGTCGAAAATAATGAAGTGAATGTTGAGGCGACAATTTGGAACTCTCAGCACCAATCTATCACTGAATGGGTGTTTCAGTGTTACCAACAGATTATAATTTGCTAGCTTTGTTTTCTAGTTAAGAAACGGCTTCTACTCATCTATTAGACTGCTATAGATTGTTGTTAAGAGAAGTAGCTCTTCATTATTGACTGCTTGAGGCATATTCTCACTACAAGCGTGAATTGAGGCCACGAGCAGGTGATACTTTGGTCAAAATTGATTGATACTCTAGAAAATTACAATCCACTGAAATGTGGTGACCACTGATAGTAAACATTGTTTAAAATAGAGTCAATACAATAATTTTCTTGTATAAAAACGAATACTAGCAAAAAGTCAGCTAAAAGAAGGAAGTATTAAAAGATTGCATTAAACTTCAATAGAGAGAATCGTGAATATAATTTAATGCATTTTATTACTTATAAAGTTAATCAACAAGATTGTAGGGTCACGATTACGAATCTTTATTATGAATAAACGGCATAAAATCTTATTGAAAACGGTCGGATGTAATATAAATACGAAGAAAATATTTTTCCCCTGCATTAGAATTTTCAGACACCTTTTTGTGAAGTTATATTCAGTGTTAATGATATTTTAATGTTTAGCCCCTACTATCTGTGTTATCGTCGGATCACTTTCCACAATAAATTACAAAGCATTGCTGATCTTTTATATTATTTCAGCAACAATGGCACCAATTTGAGATTCCAAGAGAATCGCTTAGCGCTCACATAAGAGCAAGCATTCATTCCTAATCACACCCCCTCTAACACCTCCGCCTTTTTTGGATGTTTGCGATAAAGTATCTATAAGTTTACCGAAAACTTTAAGTGATGCTCATATCATATAGTTTTGAGGTCATTGTCCAAACTTCTATCCATTTCTATTACATATGAATATTCAAAGACGTGCCAAAACTTGATCCTCCTCTCAAAGAGAACCTGCAATATTTGTGGTTATGAAAGATCGGAGAATACTTTCGCTAAATAATAATAAGATGAAGAAAATCGTGTTAAATATTTTACACCAAAAAAGGCTCTGCTCTAGAGTAGAGTCACTCTCGTTATTGCAATTAACACACGATGGGTGCGAGCAAACTAAGCAACTATACTATAATAGTATCTCATCTGACCGCACCTTTTAATAAGGCATCGTTAAAGATGGTAAATGATACAGAAATTATACAGCATTTAATAACTTTTATGCTATATTATTATAGCTGCGTATTTGGTTGCAGTTTAACTAATTGTTAAACTTTATAATTATAAGAATGATTGCTTAAGTAAAGTGGAATTTTTCACTTTAGAGATAATTAAATTCGATAAAACCTAGATATTAGATATAAATTAATTTAAAACATTAACTCATGAATAGCTCGTTTAGCAGTAAGAAGTAATTAAGGCAGTCATGTTATTTGAAATTTGATATATTAGGATAACTATAATAGTTAATCATTTTAGTTACAAAACAGAGCGATTGCTATAGAAAAGCGCTCAGTCTTTTACTTCCCTTTGTCTAATATTTTTTAATTGATTACAACTTAAAGCATATAAATCATTCTCAAGTGAAATTCTCTTTTGAAGACGTGAACGATCTTTAATCCTATAATTTAGAGGGCAATCATTTAATAACAATAAAAAATATGTTTAATTGAAAATTTGAAATTCTTCTTTTCATATCATATTTTTGCCACATTATTATGACATTCATGAATGTCTAAATAGATCAATATTTAGACTCATGTCTCACTTCTTATTAATTATCAGCCATATTAATATCACTTCAAACAGATTTGTGTCAAAATCACAAGTTTATCAACTTTTCTTTGACTTATTTCGGATAAACTTTTGAATACAAAGAAGAAGTTGTTTGAGAACTTGTTAACAAAATCATGTGTTTTCTTAAATAAATTGAAGCTCTTGAATGAATTTGAAGTTAAGATTCACGAAATTGAGCGATATCTTGACTGTAAGCTCTATTCATATACTCTAATACTGTTTAAAGTTTACCGAAACAATGAAAGTAGTGTTCACTATTCGAATTGATTGACAAAATTTCAACTAAAGTTTACATTTTAAGCAAAAATGCTGTATACAGGCAAGTGATTCAGCAAACAAAATATTAACCATTTTGTATTCAAAATAAATAATATCCTTTATTTGACAATAAAATATAGATTTAACTGCTATTATAAACTTTTTTTTCATTAATTTTTTGATATAAAATTTGTGATTTCTTGAATTATATTATGTAAAGTGGCAATAAAATTATTAGGCATTTGATGCTCAATTCATGAGATAAATCATATCAAAATTTTTGCGAAATAATTTCAAATCGATTAGTGATTCTGAAATATTCAACAGTAAAAACATGCAAAATCAATGCACTGTATTATAGATTGCAAAATGTAATTTATGCTCAGATAACTTATTGTTCTGTGAAAGTTGTATTTTTTCAAAATTTAAATAATAAAAAATTAATTTTGAAAAACTACGTTTTTCTATTACTTTATCCTTGATAATTGGAATAACTTTGGAAGTGTACTATAAAATGAGTAAAAGTTGAGCTTCGATAAAAAAAATTGAATCAATTAAACTTCTCAATTAATGAAAGAAAATATTGAAAATAAAAATAAAATTATTGAAATTGAACTTATCCAAATCTCTTTCAGTTTCTTTTCGTTTAGTAAATATAAATATACTATCGATTAATTTGTCATTTAAATAGACTTTATTTGATTTTTTAACGAATGAAACTCAAATGTAAAATTTTGAAGTTTCTTTAAAGAGAATTTGATTTCATTTATAATTTGAACAATTTGACTGAACATAATAACAGGATAAGATACTGGTGAACCACATGCTGAAGAAGGACAATTCTGAAACTAAACTTTCATATAATTAATTGCTTTTTCAAAAAGAATATTTGACAGCTATTTCGAGTTTGTAGAGTTAATATGAAAAAATGTTTCTTTAAAATATGAAATACTAGTAATTTGAAAATTTGTTAATTTCACTCTAACAAGTATTAATTAATTATAGTTTCTATAATGGCATTAATTATGTACACAGCTATATATTGATATAATTACTAGTTTGAAATGATTAATTATAACTTGAATCGGTAAACTTCTAAATATTTGACTGACATTTCAAAGAATAATAACTTAAAGCTGAGAAGAAATTCTAAAAATAAGGTATCGAAGTATTTAACACTCTATTTGATGGTGAATCGAACCATAGATAGGTTTGAGAAAGTTTTCTGTATTAGATCAAAGCAATCAAAAATAAAAACTAAAGATAATCTTTGATTGGATTTCACTTTGGTTATTACCTTTCATCGAATGCATCTCAATCTATAAGATATTTCATTTAAAAGTATATATACGTACTTAAAAGTAGAAAAAATATAAGCAGTAAAAAAGATCTCATAATTATTGAGTTGTTATGTTTGATACCCAAAAATGACAGTTAATTAGAGAGAAAATTGATGCGAATCCGAATCCGCAGATACAGTTTGAGTTATATATTGTTAAAGAATGAATCGATTGGTAAAGCACTGATGAGGCTCAGCCCCACTCAATCATTGTTACAGTTGTGGATCGCATTTTCAATCATATATATCTGTGTTCTCAAACATATAGATATTTATGCGTTTGAATAAACTTTTCTACTGTTTTGAGAAGAGAGAGACGACCGCCCGTTGTGGTCACTTCCTATCACTTCCTACACTATTTATTTGTTTCAAAAAGATAACAATTTATTGGACAATAAAAGGAAACTTTTAAAAAACTTTTATCGCAATTACCGATCAGGGAATCACACTTGAATGGAAACAATGAGCCATCAGTTGTGATACAGCACACATTTATCAGACGTTTATTACTAAACTGTTTTTCTATTGCAATTTAATTACTAATAGGGTTTTCACGCATTTGGTCTCCACTTAATTGTTATCAACAAATGGAGTTACCATTAATTAGTTGCGACAATTCTCTGTTTTTAGAAATTAAATAATTCTCTATAGTATTGAATTGACTGATGTGAGAGCTTTGAAATAATAAAAGCATCACAACTTCATATTCTGCTAATAATATTATGACTTTAAATCATTGAATTGTCATTGAATGGGGCGTAACGACAATATATTGAAAAATAGCGTATTAATGAACTTATAACACATTATATTATAGTGTATTGACTACTGGCAAACAAGAAGTCTCATTAATAATTCGATGTTCAGCATTGCATTCATTATATTATGCATAGAATAATACTTATATGAAAAGCTAACTTAAGTTACAATTTCGATCGTGTCGTGACAAACGCGACATATTTGAATCATTGACTGCATAATAATGGAAATAATGTTATTAACGTTAATAATAAAGCAAAACACTAGTGGTATACGTTTGTGAATTACATTTATAACAAAACTTCTCTTTATAACTTTTCGTTCAACAGAATGAAAGGCATATCACTTGCGTCTATACATATTGTACAAGATATCGAAATATTCTGTATACTGCATGTCATTATTTTACTAATCATTATAAAAGTTTAATCTCTTCAGCGCAAAGCACAACATTCTTTACGGTTTAATCATCATAAAAGAAAAAACTAATACAACTCAAAATAACTTTCTTCTCTCATATTCTTCTTTCTATTCATTCTCTTTTAACTTATAGTAACTTAACTTATATTAATGAAACTCATTTCGAATTGTGTGCATGTTTTGTGATCGACCATAAAATTCATTATCATATAATAACTTATATATTTGTTACGCTGTGTTTGAAGTATTGAATCGTTAAAATTTACATGTATTTCCATCTCATTTATTAAGTTTCTTCCCATCAGTTGTATTGTGATTAATATAGAAGAGGCGGTTCTGAATTATCACAGAATGCAATGGACATTAGCGATCAGGACTCGCTTGTGATCGTGCGCACCGACTCTCTGCGCGTTTCCACCCCTTATTTAGTTGAGCTGATGCTTACCCGAGCCAAGAGCTTGAATTGAGTCTATAACATATAACAAGTTCATGTTTGCCTTTATTTTAATTCTAAACCTTTTCAAACTCTTAGGCCGGTCTTCTCTGGCCAAACATTATATAAGGCGTTAAGTTTTCGTTCGTCAACTTTTTTCAATTACAAATACCCAAAATTTACATTTCATCCACTTTTTCAGTTTTGGTATTAGAAGTACCGCAGATTCGCTCACAATTTGGTAAGTTTTCAATTAAGTTTTTTTAATCAATAAAAGCGCTCAAAATGCGAAGAAATGGGAAAATAAAGAGTTCTTATAATGAATTATTAATTAAATTTTATCAATTTCCTGGTTTTATAAATATCAATTTTCATAATTGATTCAAAGCCTGTATTTTATCCTTTATAAGTATTATCTTTCATCTAAGAATGTTATACACATTAAATGAAAATACTTTGTATTCAATGATTATAAAATAATCAAATGAAAAGTCAATTTTGAGCGCCTCTATGATCGTGTTTGATCTGTAAATGTATGTTATTTGAATGGTATCCAACAGACTTACCTTAATTGCCTCACATCATATCTATAGTGACTAACCTTTTATATATATTGTGCACACCATAAAGAAATACCATCATAAATGGAGACCCCCCTCTTTCTTACTATTTTATATCTATAAACATTGGCCATGTCTTGCACACACTTTTTTAGCGATGAAGCAAAGTTATAGCACTCAATTGCCAACATTGCTCAGTGCTCTTTAACTTATAGTGAGACCACCAATGGAGCAAATTATCGAATCAAAATAAAAAGCAAATTATGTGTCAATCAAACAAAACTTGAGAGAGAGAATTATTGTATCGGAGCAATGAGTGCACCATTGACTACACCATTGAGTAGCATAAAGTAGTGGCCGTTTGCGGTCCAATGTTGGCCACCCTCATTGATTGAACCTATTTTTGATTGAGTAGCTCCTTTTGCTCTCTTTATGCTCATCGCAATAGATGTTGCAAAAAATTTCTTTTCTCATTCTTCTTATCGTTTCTTCTTTTCTATTATATGTTTCTCAAATAATTAATCTTTTTTGCCTTCGATGCATAGAAACCTTTTGCTTTTTAAATAGAAACCATTCGCCGAAGTTTTTTTGTTGCCTTTATTTATCATTTTCATTAGTGGGCTCATTATTATAGTTTAGTATCAATTGTACTCTATTTCGATTTATCAACTGTTGACCTATTCTGGTAGCGATTACTTGATTTGATTACTGCCTTTCATTGTGAACATTAATTGCGCTCAAAATGATGAATGTATTTCAAAAGTGCACATTTGCTTTCAAATGAACGCATAATAAATTCCGATTAAATCAATGAAACGTTAAAAGACTTAATAATTGCTTGCCCTTTGGTTTTAAGAAATTGAATAATAATCATAGTTTTCTCAATAAAACCCTATGGGCTTTGTTTAAGTTTTATTTCTAGCGATTTGCTTATGCTTTCTGAATAGTTAACCATAAAAGGTCTAACTTTTAAGCATTCATTAATTATTTTTGTTCGCACACAATCAATACCATTGCCATTAGTATTAATGTTTAATTTGTATTTAGTCATGGAATGCAATCACCGAATGAGAAACAAGATGTTGTATATGCTTATGCTCTTTGAATTTTGCGTTAATGTCCGGGATCAAAAGGGACACTAGTTTTTAAAAATCGTAATCACGCAACAATTACCCAACAAATTAATTATTAAACTATTGCAATCAATGTGTGGGTGGGCTTTTACAGGCGCCTATTATTACTGCCCAATGTTTAAAGCATCATTATTGCAAGTCAGAAATGGGCAATCATGCACAATAAATTGGCTAAATTAATTAAAAACAGCACTTCATGTAGCCATAGCTCATATACATACTCGAAAAGACCTTTAACAAAAGATCTTTATTTATCGGATATATCTGTATTCTCAACCTCATAGAAAAAACGTGAATCCTTACTAATGCTGCGAATATTCACATTACATCATAAATGAATTTTTTTGCGTTTCCCACTGACCCCAAAGAAAAAATATTAGACAATATCAACTTATGAGAAATGCCTTTTTATTGTTATTAATTTGATCATATTATGGATAGGAATACTTTCTCTTTCTCACAAATCAATTGCATTTTTTCAGTAGATATATTGAGGCAATTCCTGTGAGTGTCAAAGGTTAAGTGCAATTCTGTGGGATAAACAGTTGGGTAGCACTACAGGCGGTTGGCAAACATCAGAACATACGGGATCTATTGCTACTGAATGAAAAATGTATTATTAGAAAAATTAGCCTATTGTAAACTCAAACCCAACAAATTTCTACTATAATATCCTCTATTGTTTTCTTAAGTGGATAATTTTGAGATCTTTTATGTTCGGCTATTGGATTAATTTTCACATAAATATTAATCATAAACATTTAACGGTACTCTTAATACATTATATTAGGTTTAATTATGTCACAAGTGGTCTGAAATCAATAAAAAGTGCGCTTATTTATGCTGCTTTATAAGTATATATTGAGTGAAGTCTACCTTATTAGGACTCAATTTCTATAACATGTCAAGTTTAGTCAATCAATAAGCGGCCCAATCTCTAGCTTTTTCTCAATACCTTCAAAGTAATACTCTATAATTGCTTGAAGGCTTTATTTTGGATGTAAAATAATATGAAACACTGTTAAAGAGAAAATTCTAACTTAGAGTGTTTGTGTTCATATCATTCCTTATTCATATGTTACCTTCCAGTAGAAGAACCTATATTTTGGCAGTATATTACAGGTTTTGCAAGTAGCAAACCATCACTTTAATAGGCATTATTACTTATAAGCAGATATATTCACGACCAAATCGTGAAACCAATGCAATAGTTATTTTACTGAAGGTATGCGAAACTTAATACAAAAGAAGAAAAAGTGCTATTTTTTAGTGAAAAATCTATGACATTATTATCAAATAGATGCATAACGAATGTTTTGCTTTTTGTTCAATAGAAAGTATGTGACTAATGAAAAAGATTGATGTACTTTCATAAATATGTTTAGAAATATTTGAATCATTGCTCACTTTGACACTAACTTTTGTTTTTCACTTAACTTTGAGTTAACTATTGAAGCAGTATTTTGTCGGCTTTGAATTGATATGAATTTGCTTTTATTTGAGAGTTTGACAAAATAGATGAGGAGTCACCTTGAAATACATAAATACCTCGGATTCATAAAAACGCATTGAACTTAACAGCACTTTGTATGGATCACTAGTTGTTTAATTTGAAATTAGGTTTTTTTTAAATAAGTAGTTAATATGCATAGAATTAAATAATTGGTTTGATTTTCATGAATATTTCCTCTTATCTTTTGAAGAAAAAATAATTTAAAAATCTAAATAGATTATTCAGCATCAGATATAATCTGATTAAACTTTGAACTAACTTAAGAAATGTCAGTCACTTATACTTTAATAAAGCGATATCTAAATTAGAAATAATTTATTGAGGATAACTCATAACTTGTTAATAAACAGACTTCAATTTGAAAATATGCTGATTTAAGTTAAAAGCTGTTATATATAAAAACTTGATTAGATTCTAGTAATTGAGTTTTGTGAGCTGTAAAGCCTGGTTGAGAACTACTTTGATTGACGATTGAAAAAGAGAGCATTAGATAATTTGTCAATAATTAGCTTAATTATATTTCTGATTGATATATTTGCTATTATGTTTGTGCTGACATTGTGTTAATACCATTTGTATTGATTAGTTTTGATTGTTTGCAACTTAAGCAAAACATTAATAACAGAGGTATTTGATATATGCTAGTAATACAAAGTAATTGTTAAACATCTTTTAAAATAATCCGAATGTAACAATTTTCTCATTTTGAAAGGCTATAGTGTAATGTATGGCTAATGTATGGGTGCAGCAAATATTCTGGTTTAGTCAAGTTCATGCATTCTCGCCATAAAGCCATTCGTCAATCAAATTTTCTTGACTGCCTTCTAAGAAATGCTCATTTTATTCCTGCAAACATTATTGCTTTCATAACATTAAAGATAATAAACTTCTAGGTCTGACTAATTTGTTCTTTCTATCGCTCTCTTTCTCAGTCAGTATCGAAAATCTTCAATCAATTCTGTTTATTAACAAATTATCTTCTTTTCAACTATTGCTCTCTTTCCAAAATGCAACTAAACTAATAAGCAATTTGTCAATCATTTTAATTAAAGTGCAATAATTACAACACGCAATCATAAGGCTAGAGATCATAAGACTATATTAAACAGATATAAGATATTTTTAAATTTTAATTCTAGGCAATAAATGTAAATATTGAAAATAGTTGGGTATTGAACAAGAAGCCAATTGTGCTTTACTTTGGCGACAATTGTTATTAGTATTGCCGCCGCGGCGTCTTTATTAGTGCCTTCGGGCGAAAGACTCGAATGTGAAACGCGATCATTTATGCCCTAAGCATTACTTATGTAAGAGTTTAATGTTGGCTTCAAATGCACGGTAGCATAAGTTGTATATATCTATTAAATGTTAAAGTGGCTCATTTAATGTAACACTAATGTACGCAAATTGCACTGATGGCTATCCTATCATTTTACAGGTGACTATAATTTCTTGATGGTTAAGCTAAAACTTTCAAAACACACCAATAATGTCTTCGCAGTTGTTCTCGAATCAGTTTTACAAACTTGTGCGTGTTTTGGCAGCTGTTTTTTCTTACAATTAAGACTCTAAACCATTTGAGCTTTTAATTAATTAGGCAATAAAATTGAATAATATGTGCAGAAACAGATGCACAAATAAATGGCATTTAATTAATTTACTGTTCAATACATATTCAATTAATGCATTCCTATTCAGTTTCAACAGTAGTTTAGCATTATCTAAAACCAAGTTTTCGGTTCCAATTACAGCAAAAATTTCGAGTAAATGTCTATAATATATGTTTAATGTTCATGTATTGTATATAGTTTGGTATTAGAGTAGAATAGAGTGACTTTTTTGATGAAGCATTTTATAAGCTTTACAAAGAAAAAATGATTTAATGCTTAACTTTGAAAACTGCTTCAATATAAAAGGCATTTGAAGCGAACAATGTTTTTTCACTTTTTTGGGAGGCATTTCCGGACTAGTAATGTAACATAAATTAGTCTTTGCGACATTTCAGTGAAACCTTATTACAAAAGCAACAATAATAATAATAACAATAATAATCATAATAATAAAAGCAGCAGCAAATGCAACAGCACTGCAACACAACAATAATCGGAGCAACACTAAAAAATCATATCCGGCCAGTTTTGCTCAATTATAATAACGGATCATCAAATTGTGATGAGTTTTTGTCATGAAGAAAGAATGCTCGCCTGCTTGCACTCCACACTAACTAATTTAAAAAGTCTATTATTATTCTGGTTTTTAAAAATTTGATATTATAGCCAACTTTACATCAAACTAATAGCGTAACATCAACTCATCGTACAGTTTATACAAATTATTTAGCGTAACATAATCTCATTGGTAGTTTAATTCTTTGAGCGCAAATTCAATGAGTAGACAAATACTTATACCAAATTTTTGGTGTGAAAGTTGCAAAAAAAAAAATATTCCAAAGCTTTTTTGTTGCTTTAAACTGTGGTTTGAGCTTAAAATTGAATTCCTAAATCGATTTTCTTTTTAAAAAATCAGTGAGCGATTCGAAAAGTTGACTTATTTTGAAACTTGAGTTGAGCAATAATTTAACTAAATAGCTAAAGCTTATATGAATTATTCATAAGATCATCATTTCCTTTAACTAATTGAGATATTTTCTCAATGAATTTGAAAAATTTAATGAACAGAAGAAATATAAATGACATATAATAGTTGTTCTATATATTGAAGGTGAACATTGCTTGACTGCCAGGTGCACATTCACTCAATCGAACGACACAACTATTTTCCCAAAAAATGAAAAAAAATATAATTTGTGTATGTAGTGATCGAAAACACCATAATTTTATAACTTATCCGTTATGCTATATTGCAGTTTTTGACTCAATGGTTAGTGAGCTGTTGTTGTTGAGTCGCGTCAGTTACCCAAATGTTACCATTGCAATGATGATGATGGCTGTGATGATAATATGTAAAGATTTCCGTTCCGTTTGTGATAATTTGAAATATAAAAGCCGGAAATCAAAACCTTATAATTTTGTCAGAGACTCAACACAGCGCAAGTGTCAGTTTGTCTCAAATTTCCGGCTCTTTTACTTTCATATTATACATATCTATCTATTATATCCAAATATCTACTTTCATATTCTTCAATCTCTCGCATTACACCTTTTGTCCAATTATTACACATTGTTATGACTGAACCTTTTTTGTTATAAAGCAAATATTGTTAAGATAAACAATAAAATAGACAAACACTACTTTATTATGATTTGAAGTAAAAGTTTATACCAATAGTTATACACAGAATTTTATTATTGATTAGAATTTCATCAATGCATGACTTAATGTATACTTCTTATAAATTTTGATATTTGTTTTGTTCACAAAAATATAGCCTTACGTTCAGCTATTGTGCAAAATTATAATAAGTATACTTATATTTGTTCAGTAGATATACTTTAAATTGAGATTCAATCGGTAATTGAAAAACATAATTTGCTCAATCGAAAAATGGCGAACAAGTATGCAATTGATATTTTGATAAAACCAAACAGAAATGGAAAAGTACTTATCATAATACCATATTGAGCAACCCTAATAGTCCTATAATAATTATATTATGTAATTTATTTGTAACCTGGTATAGGTGTACACTTTTCAATAATAAACTGAGTCTGACATTAGGCTAATGTAAGTAGAGGTGGAAACAGAATTGGAATGTATAGATAGATAGATAGAATTAGTTAGTTTTGCTGCTTATGTATGGGTTGGGTCGAAATTGAAACTCATTTGTCAGCAATATATATATACAGTATATATAACTTATGAGCAGTTACTGTATATAGAGATTGTTGCATGTGTTGCCTTTATTTGAGTGTTTGGCGTGCGTGTCTTGCAATACAATCCTCGAACTGAATCCCTCTCAAATAGAAATCCCTAATACAAAATGTGAGTTACGCCACACTAAGCATTGCACGAACAGAGTGAACATATAGCGTGCAACTATCATCGCGTGTATGTTCGGTCGCTAATTTTGTGTTGTTGTTGCTAATGTTGGTCTTGTTGCTAACATTAAGGCTATTCCATTCTCTATCTTTTTCTATTTTCTCAATACTTACCTCAACCCTACATTTGATGAATAAGA
Organism: Camisia spinifer; assembly: GCA_034694065.1. Lineage (NCBI taxonomy): Eukaryota > Metazoa > Arthropoda > Arachnida > Sarcoptiformes > Camisiidae > Camisia > Camisia spinifer. Next base: position 14,530 of record JAQFXV010000362.1, read on the forward strand.
AAAAATTAAATAGTTTAAAAGCTAAACTATTTGTTGCCGGTGTTTGGCTTGTTTTGCCGCACAGTTTTGTCATCTGAAGGAGTCGGCCGTCTATTCTTCTCTCAATATGATTAATAAATATTAAATTCAAAGAATGAATGTTACCTTAAGGTAGCATTTCGTAAAACTAATCAAAAATGTATCGCACGCTCGCATAAATATTAACTGAACTATAGTTAAGACATAAAACTTCTTTATGTAAGATTCAAAAAGCCTATGAGTTAATGAAAAGTTAGTCAATGATTAATACAATTATTTCTTTAACAATAAAATTTATTTTTCTATTATGAAACTTATTATTATCGTGAGAATTCGGTATAGGATTTATGAAAAGTTTAATTTGTTAATTCATTTTGTTGGAGTGATGCTCACGTGTGGTATTGTTGGTATTCATTGTCGTGTTGCGCTTTCTTAATGTCTGTTCCATTGTTGAGCAGTCAAATGCAACTACGAAACAATAGTATCAAAATTAACGGCCACACCCTTTAATTAAGTCCTACAAATTTAAATTAAAGTCGAATTATAGTAGCTATGAATTGACACTAGTTTCAATTGTTTCAGTCACTTCTTCTTGTTTCCTGTGTTGGTATTTCTGTGGCGAGTGTGACATATCATTGCCAACCGATGTGCGTATTGTCCTAAACTTGATTCTTGCTTAAGGGCATTAATGAACTGAAAGGCAAAATGTGTATTGCGTTTTATATATAATTTTATTGAACATTTTAAAGTAGAGAAGAAAGAAAGAGAAGAGAAGAGAAGTGAAGAGAGAGAGAGAGAGAGAGAGAGAGAGAGAAGAATCCGTCATTTGTCATGGCAGTCATGGCAGACATAAAATGTCAATTACTGGATGGCATATAATCGGTTTTTGGTGCCGCTCAACTTATGTTTGATCATGCAGTCAATGCAGTGCTTATTCTCAAATATAATTCAAGTGAAGTGCCTTTCGCTAAATTGAATGTTTGAATGTCTTCCTTTCATAATTTGCGGTTTTGTATTTCATATTTGAATCACTGATACCTCAAAGCACTAAATATTTGGCTTCACATGTTTCAATTCCCGCCTCTTCTGCCAAATGCAAATGCAATGCCCTTTTTGTAGAAGAATTGCCGAAAGCCATCAAATATCATAATCGCCAATGACTTTCTATGACTTTCTATGACTCTCTATTTAAGGTTGCACTGCACTAATGCGCGACTCAATGCATGCAATCACGAGAGCCTGCATTTATAGCATTTCATAATAATGACAATCTTTCTTTTCTTTATGAGCCTTTACGGCATTTACTTTCTTAACATCATTTACAACGTGCCAAAGAGTTTGCAGTTCAGTTCCGAATAAGGAATTTGATTGCAGAATAAGAATGAATATTAGAAAGAGAAAAGAGAGAGAGGAGAGAGAGAGAGAGACGCGGCATTTCTTGAGTTAGTTGGCACCTAAAGCCTCATTTTGAAGTGCAAGCCTAGAAAGCTAGTTACCTGAGGGCAACTTTCATACAAACTTATACTACTTATATTTGTGATTGCATTGCATTTTTTATATGAGTTGAGAGTAGTCTTGCTCACTGCTCACCACTGAATCGCTCAAATTTGCTCACAGTCTTACAGCCTTTTCAAATGTTAAGTTTGAATTATATGGCCTTAAGCTAAAGATCATCAAAAATACATCAATTTTGCCGACTATAAAAATCGCAATATAATTGATTCCCGACAAATCAGAACCCGCCGATTCATGAAAATTGTTGTGCTGTAGTTATTATTGCCTTGAGTTAAGTAAAGCTAAGTTGTTGCCACTGTCATCAACCGCAGCATTAGTTACTAATTTGCAGTGATATAAGCATTAATTTGCAAACGAGGAAAATTATGCACATTCTCTACTATGAGAAACAAAGAGGGGAATCAAATTAATGCATTACAGCAGTAGCTCTACTCTTATATTACTTTTAGAGATAATAGTGATAATGGTGAGTCCAGAGGAAAATTAAGAAACACAAACTAAAGAACGAGATTGTGAACTAAACATTAAAAAGGGAACTAATCATGAAGGAAATGAAGTTTTCAGTCTATGATGATTTGAAGATCTCATTTTGCGCGACCAAAAGTAATTTTAGTATCAAATCGAAATTATGTTCTTCTCACTTAACTATATTTGGAGTCTCAGTTATTGAGACCATGCAGACAGACACACACTTACACATTGAGAGCTGAAGGCAATAGGAATAGTGTTTGTAATAGAGGCATCATTATTACTTACTATTGCTTTACCCGCTTATTTTGCTCACCTCACAGTTCATGAGAGGCACCATTGAATAGTGTTACGTCCTTCTTCTTCTCAAACATTCAATTTTGCTTAGTATTAGTGTTAGTGCTAGTGTTGGTGCCTTTTCTGGTATGCACTTGTAATAAGTTTACGCTTACTTTTTCATGCTTTGCCTCATTCTTCTGTTTTCTTTTGAGAAAATAGGGAATCTCATCCCCATAATTGCTGTGATCATTTGACTAGTGGCTCATACCTAACACACACTACCTATGATATGAACATTTCTTAAGTAGGCAATGATTTATGTGCTGTAAATTGTTAGTAAACCTGCTCTGTTTTGTTTGTGTGTAACCACTATCATCATTATTTTCCACTTTTTTCTATCTAATGATAAACATTGTAGAAATTTTTATTTATACACAACAGGTAAATATTGAAAACTCTTTTTTAAGAATATATAGTTTATGCGTTTCAAGAATGAAGAAAATTAAGTGCTTCAGAAAATATGTGCTTTTACTTGTAATCTATAAATGTGAAAAAGATTAAGAATAAAATTTTCATTTTTGTATTCATAAGTTTTAGTTGAGCTTCAAGTTCTATTCGATCTAATATTTTAGTTTATTTAATTGCGAAGAATCTGAAGAATTTCATAAAGAAATTCTTTGAATCATTTAAATTAGAAAAAAGTAACTAAAAATTATCGTTAAATCTATAAAATAATTTGCATTATCTTTTCTGATAACTTACAGGTACATCACTTTGCATTGTTATATAACTTGAATTGCAATATTTTTCATGAATTTTCTTTATCATTCACATTTAGTTTACAATTTGTTACTTTCACTCAGTGTTTATTAATTTTTTTAATCATTTTATTTTCAACACTTATTGTCTATTCATGAAAAATAACGAAACGTTAGCAATGATTATAATCATAAGCTTGAAGTTTCTCTTGATTAGAGGTATAGAAAGGAAGTTTAGAATAAAAACAAAGCTAACTTTCAAAGATAAGTTAGTAAACAATGGTATTCTGTATCCTTGGATGACATAAATTAAACTTTTACATTATTTGAGATAATTTCTCTCACGATTAAGTTTTTCTTCTTAATCATTTTCACTGTAATAACAAGTTGTAGAAGCAATAGATATTGACTTTAATTACAGCTCTTATAAGGTAATAAATAAATTTACTCCTAAAGGTAAAAACCGGGCTTTAATACGAATGCATGTTTTGACATTCAAGCGCACAACAGTTCGTTTAAGTTAACTCAAAATTCCCGAATCATTGAATAATTTAATTTAAGTTGTCTTAATATCTTTCATTTTGACATTTCCTTTTTAGCTCTGCTGAATAATTTGAATAATTATTTATGAAACCTCTAATTTTAAAAGGAAAAAACTTTTAAGTGATAATTAAGTTTCTAAGTGTGAAAGCTGTTTAAAAATCTTCTTTAAAAAGATTTACGAACTCAAAAGCTAATTAATTTTATCTGATTTTAATTTGATTTTTAAGGATTATTTTAATTATAAAAAATATTGAGTTATTGGATTAATTTGAAAATTTTCATTATCAGATCATTTTTAATCGTGTTTTTCAGTTTTCGTATGTTTTGACTGTTTTTGCTTAGTTATAATTGAGAAAAAACAAACTTATAGATAGAAATCTTTGCAGCATAAGATCAGCGAATAAAAAATTGATTAAAATTTTGATAGATTTCTGATATTTTCATAACTATTATTCGATCAAAATAATAATTTTGTATTTAATTAAAATTTTAGGAAATTATACCATTTTTGAAAGACTTTAAAGAAATGGATTTGCGTACGAACTCTCGTACGACAGGTATTATGGAAAATGAAAAAATAAAGTTTAACATCGATGGTCTCATAGCATCTCATAATTCAGGTAATATTAAAACTATTTTCTTTTAAGCCTTATGTCATCAAATTGTTATTTTCCATTCAATATTTTTTTAGTTAGAATATTTGTTTTTTTAACTTTTATATTATTTTTCTCTAATTTATAAGACATACTATTATTCTACTTTTGTGTACTCATTAAAAAAGTCCAATTGAATGGTGACATTTCGAATAATTACTAAAATATTTGACTTTCTCATCATTTAACAATTAAATCTCCATTAATAACAAAATTGAGTTTGTATTACAGTTTGCACTACAGTTTGCTTATTGCGCTTTGCGATCAAAACTACTTTATCATTGCAATCAAATGCAGCCTAAATTCTACTGATTATCGCTTAATCATTAGTTACTTATCTATTTTGCAAAGTAATTGAAAGAATTAGTTAATTTGTTTGTGCATATCATGATTTAGGCAGTACTCGTGACCCAACAACGCCAACAACAACTACATCTCCTCATCATCTGCATCAACACCATCATCATAATAATAATACCACACCTACACAGACAGTCTCTCAAATGGCACATCCAGTGCCACATCAAGCCATAACTCCGACTCTCTCACACATGAATCCATTTTCTCCTTTTCAAACTGCAGCTGTCAGCAAATTATTAGGTGAATAAATTATTCATATTATAACACAATTATCAGTATCTAATAGTTTTCATTAAAAAATCAAATAATGTATGAGACACACACTTTTTTGAACAATATGATTACTCATTTGTCTTAAAAGCATAGTTCCGTTTCTTATAATACTAGTTTACTCATTGGTATCATGACTTCAAATGAATAACTCTTGGTTTTGCTCTTTGTTTAGAATGAGCTTCAAATGAAAATGCATTTGTGTTTCCAAAAATAAGTGTTTCCAAAATAACTGAAGTCAGATTAGATAACAAGAAGCAAAAAATAAGATGATAAAGTAAGACAATAGTATCCTAAAATAGTAGCCGAATAGCACCTGTATCCTGTTTTTGTGTTATAATTACAACCCTTTCATTACTAGCCATAAAGTATTTAAATTTCGATGCAATGAAAGAAAGATTAACTTTTATGGTTTAAGGGCAGATGTGCTTCTGTTTTGTAACATTAGTTAATCTGTAAGTTTACTAATAATACTATAACTTAAATAATACTTGTGTTTCGCTCATCCTTTCTGATGAACAAACCATGACTTGTAGACAATCACTTGTGAAAATTTAGTCACTTATTTGATAAGTACGTGCGCCTTCTTTTTAGCTAAATTACCTCTAACTGATCGTTAAAAATATAAAGTATATATTTTGGAGAGAGTGCAAAATTGTCACACAAATTATTTCAATACAATTTTAGGTCGTTATTACGATGCATCTTCTGGAGGAGCAGCCGCTCTATTTCGTTCTCCTTCACATTCAACAGTTATCGGTGGCTCAAAACCAAAGGTCGCCACACCAGTTGTGGTCAATAAAATAGAACAATACAAAAGAGAGAACCCAACGATCTTCGCCTGGGAAATACGTGAACGACTCATAAGTGAAGGTATGATGAGTTAATTTCAGTTGCAATTTGTTAGCTTAAGTTCATATCAATAAGTTTGTTGAGTAATGCAAACTTCATTAACTGATAACTTAATGGACAAGTAATAAATCATAAGCTCAGAGCATACCTTCGGGTATAAAGTCTGCAAATGTTGATAACGTGTGATAAGTTTTACAAATTTAACTTTGATTAAAAAAAGAAAAATTTTCTTAAATATATGGCTGTTGTGAGTTATTTGAGTTGATGTCACGTAAAGAATAAGAGTTTAAAATGAGTTGAATCATGTAATGGTTAGACACATAATGCGTGCATCGCATTAGCACCTGATGAGAAGAAAATTGTAGTTTTCGATAATACATGTATAAAGTCATTGATATCCGATTTCATTTTGCTTTGAGATGCCAATGATTGCTGAGGTAGTAATGTGTGAAATTGGCCACAAGACAACGCAATTATTCACTTGAATTAAAAGCGCTGCACTTACACACACCCAACAGGTTTGCTCATTCATTTCATTGTCCTTAACTCTCATTGTGAATCCTTAACACTACTTTCAGCGATTCTCAAACTAACTTTTATAGTTTGCTGTTCACTCTTGCCTAACCTTTCCATTTGCAAAGACAGGAAGTATTATATTCGCGACTTGATTATAGCTTTCCATTTCCGGACTTGAGAAAAGTTAATTCATAAACCGAATAAACCATTGAAATTTGTGCGCAAACCTATCAAGTGTTGTCTTGCGTGGTCTTTTAAGATGCTCTTCTGATACAGTGGCACGCATTCAATATAACTTCCAAGAATTTCACTATTGCTTATAATTATGCCCACAATTGCTCCACTCTAGTGACTCGCTATCCTCTCTTGTCTTCTCTCGTATATTAACTTACATTATTGTTTTGAAATAGAGCCCCAAAAATCACATTTTAAACTCACTTATAAGATAATAATTCCGGAGACTTATATTTATTAAAGATTTCGAATCAAATTAAACCCATTATTCATCAATTAGTTGTATTATTCAAATTTTGATGGACTCTAATCATAGAACTTTTCAATTCTTATTATTACTATAACTTTATAAGAGTCGAATTCATTTCTCAGTTGATATAAGTTAAATATCAGTATAAATAAGTATTGAAAATTTTATATAAATTATTATACTGTATATATTGATGACTTCATAAAAGTGCTCTTGAAATGATTCATGTAAGAAAATCATCCTCCTTATGTATATTTTATTGAATTAAAATGGTTGATTAACAATTTAAAAACTCAATTAAATATACTGTACATCAAAATAACTTTATATCGAACAGAATTAAAGTTTACATATTTCAAAAGTTTGAATGTCATCCGATTGACATTAAGTTTCTAATCTTTGAATAATAACTATTGAGAAACTCTAACAGAAAACTAGTATAATTCCATATAAATAGAGAAGATTTGCAATTTTTCAGGTAGAGATATTGCCAAATAAACTAGTTTTCATAATACAATTATTAGTCAGACAGCATTCTCTTAAGCTTAACTTTATGATCAACACAATGTTGACTCAAAATAACATCATTTGATTTATAGAGTCATTTAAAGACTCATCTTATCGCTCATTGAAACTAAAATACTTTTCTGTTTCATACCCTCTGAGACACCTGAAGGGAGCGGATCTTAAATATTTTGATTTAATGTAAGCGACATTTTTCAAAAGCAAGATAATTGTGCGAACCTGAAAGTGCATGAGTTTTGCAAAAAATAAAATTAAAAATACCATTTAATCAGATTAAAGCATTACTTAGTATTAATACCATTGAGAAAAGTTTCTTCAAATATTGCTTATCAATAGGTTATAAGTAGTTGTTTGAAAATTTCTATATATTATACAAATATAAGTAACCAGTGCTTCATAAAAGCTTTATAATTGCCGAATGTCGGGTTACATACGCGCGACAACAACAACTCAATTAACTTAAAAATGTCATTTTGGTATTTAGTTGTTGGAAAACTTGAAAGAGATCAGAGGGGATATAAAGTTGAAGTTTAAATACAGTAGTAGTTGTTAGTATAGTAGAGATGCATTTCAGTCAAAGGCATAGGTAAGAGCGCAAGTGAGTGATCAGTGGTTGCACCCAACCCACCAACCCATAACCAATTGATAACCTCTGTTAACCCGTGTGACTGATTGGCATCGGAAAAATTGAGTACTGAAAAAAGTCAAAACACAAATGAGTTGCAAATGAAAAATCGCTTCTTTTTATTTTTGTTTAAAAACTATGATTGAGGAATAAATAGTAGAGAAACGAACCGCTCTCTCGCATAACTTACAACTTAACTGACTTTAAAATGAATAAATTTTCTGTAATAAATTACTTAAAATTTGTTGAAAACCTCATTTTTCAAATGAGTGAAAGCGATGATAACTGTGTGCATTGAAATACCAGATGAAGTGATTTAGAAAGTTTATTAATTTCGTTTATAATTGAATAGGTGTCTGTACGAATGGAACCGCACCTTCTGTCTCATCAATTAATAGAATTTTACGTAATAGAGCTGCAGAACGGGCAGCGGCTGAGTTCGCGCGGAATTATCAATTGGCTGCTGCGGCCACTGCTGCCTCTGTTCATTATCCGTTAGCTCCTCATCCACACCATCACGCGCCACATCCGCCACATCCTTATGCTGGTAAGATTTTATAGTTGAAATTTTAATTGAATCATTTTAATTAAATGATTTAATTTTTTCAAAGTTGGACACTCTCCGGGTCCAAATTCAGGACATGCTCATCAACTTTATGCCGCATGGGCTGCAGCGGCCGCAGCAGCGGCTTTGGCTTCGCACCAACATTCACATCAAGCGCCACACTTTTGGCCGCCTTCCCCACTATCACACGCAGCTCTTCTACAACAACATCAACAACATAGAGATGAAATGGAAAACAATAGAGATAGAGGTAAGCAATGAAAGCAAAAGATGTGGTCATTCTCTGATTAAGCAATGATATGAAGTTTCTGTAAAATCTTTTAGAAGATAGAGATGGGGATAAGGATGACATTAAGCACAATAGTAATAGCAGTAATCATAGCAATTCTTCATCACCAAACCATAGCAACACATCAGCAGTTTTATCACAACAACAGTTAGCATTTGAATCTCACTTATCATTTGACCCGAACTCAAGTAGTGCTAAATTTCGTCGCAATAGAACCACTTTCTCTCACGAACAGCTAGAAGTGCTTGAAGAAGAATTTGAAAGAACACACTATCCATGTGTCACAACTAGAGAAAGACTCGCACAAATCACAAGCTTGTCTGAAGCCAGAGTTCAGGTACGATTACTTAATTAAATAATAGTAGTATTTTATTGCTTTGAGTGGAAAGTGCTTTGGCTAAAGTCTAGTTTACCAATAAATCATTTTCAAAGAGTTTAGAGTCGATTGCGATCCGAACTGCTTATGAAAGTCAGTTATTCAATCAAAATAAAGGCGAATATTTCCCGTACATATGAACCGATTTATAACCTTTAAAATAGAGCATTCATGACAACAATGAAAAGTTTTTATATTATACATGTTTTTCAAAAACTTGTATAACGATTATATAATATTTTTTCATTTCATTTGCCCTGAAGAAGGTCTTAGAACTTAGAACTGACCGAAAAGCTTTGGCAACTTTTCAATAAATCATTTTGTTTTTTCACTTATTAATGAGTTTTTTAATTCAAATAATAGTATTTGCTTTAATTATAAATTATTCGGAGGACAACATTTATGTGATTTAAGTTTAGTTTTCAAACGTTAATCAAATAATTTTCAAATATTCTATTGACTGAATGTTACACATTTTGCATTGCTATTTATTATTAGTCCTTAACATTGAATGCATTTTATTCATTGTTTATCTAGAATACACATAAGCAAAGGGTATGAAATTTAAAATAAAATTTGAAAGAATAAAGTCAAAGTCAAAAATACAAATCAGATTATACTAGTCTATTGGTTATGACATTGCATTCAACAATTAAAACTCTAAGGAATAAAAGGCATTTTTCTCTAAATTCAAATATTCTCTATATTTCTCAATAATATGTTAAGATTTAATTAACATATTGAAAAATCCCTTTTATTCCTCAGAGTTTTAATTGTTGAATGCAGCCAATGTCATAACCAATAGACTAGTATAATCTGATTTGTATTTTTGATCTTTGACTTTATGCCCCACACTCATGACATT
>JAQFXV010000363.1:0-24479 GCA_034694065.1 Camisia spinifer
AAGTGAAAGACAGCAAAATGAAAATATTGAAAGCAAAACATTACTAATACGATTATAAAGTAATTTCAAATAAAAAGTTAGGTTTTATACAATTTTTGCCAGTCTTTGTTAATCCGAAAATCTTTTAAAATCAGAGTTTGACTCACTCAAGATTTTCAGGATATCGAAGTTTATATATAAGTTTTTGATCTCATCCAAAAGAATCGAAGAATGAATTGTATTGCTGTTGACTAAAGACAAATAATTTGAAAGCAAAAATCTCAGAATCAAGTACTAAAAAAGTAAATTCTAATTTTTTCATTTAAGAGCCTTTGCGTAATGGTATGAAATAGAATAGCTGTACAAAAACTTATGAATCGATCATTTGCTAACCCATAGAATCAAAAGTAATATATTTTCAAGATTAACGAAACTAAATCTGTCATATATTTATCTCGATATAAAGAATAATGTTGTGAAAAATATGTTTTCCACTCTCGTAAGCTGTCGTGTGAAAGCCATTCATGCCTTTTATAAATTACAATTTAATTCTAATACCTCTATTTGAAATTTAAATACTGTTTTGATGAATTGCCACAATTTAAATATAGAATTTCATGAATTGAGAGCACAATAATCGAGTTTAAATTTAAAGAATTGTTTCTACACTTATGATTGGTGTTGAACGAAGAGGTTGTCGAGTGATTAAATTCATCGAATTTAAAGACAATTATTCTAATTTTTTGATTGAATGCAATTCTTATTTTTAGTAAAAACCTGGAATTAAAATTTGAAAAAATGAACATCACATGAATTAAGATTTGATGAATGAAAAATTATATCTTAAATTAATCTTAAAATAAATTAAAGAAAATTATTGAAGGAGATAAATGTTTTTGGAGAATTGAATCTAAAAATTTTTGTTCATCGCTTTTATTATTTGACTCATTTTCTCCATCAACTGAATTTTCTTTGCAAAGAAATAGGCATTCATTAATTTTTAAAAGATTTAACTTTAATACTTCTATATTTCGATAGATTCGAGGCATAAGATTTTGAAATATAGAAGTATTAAAATTAAACCTTTTAAAAATTAATGAATGCCTATTTCTTTGCAAAGAAAATTCAGTTGATGGAGAAAATCTTATGCCTTATATAAAGGAAAAGATGTTTTTGGCTAAATATTTAAATAGAGTTGAGTAAGAACTGAGACTGGAGTTGAATAGACAGAAGTTAATCAGTGAAACATTAATCCCACACTAACTGAGACGCATCATCAAAATCCGATCCGATTGAGTCAAATTCTTTAGCTTTCTTTAGCTCGCATTCGTTATTGATCACAGTTTTTAGCTTTTCAGCATTTCAGACAAGTCTAAAGCTGACGCTCAAAAGCAATAGCAATCGAACAAATGTGCGAATGTTTCCTCAATGCTGGAGAAAACTAATGACACTTTTATAAAAATTTATTTATTGAATGCAAACTTGATTCTGAGAATTTATGGAGAATTGGATGCATAATTTGATTTTACTTATTGATGGAGTGGTATTATAGCGCACACAAAATATATAATGCTTCAAAACTTAGTAAAAGCGGTCATTTCTTTTAAATGGTGAGCTATATTCAGCTTTTTGAATAAAGGCAGAGACGAGTCATCAGAAATAAATTGGAACATTCCAGCTATTGATGGAAAACGACTTACTTTAAAGATAAATTCGATATCTTTGTGATGAGCCCTGACTTAAAAAGAGAGAATTGAATAGAATAAGAAAAGATTATGAGATAAAGATCAATAAAGTATAATGTTCTCCGTTGTTGATCACCACTTACTTATGCGAATGATTTATTAGAAATGAGGTACAACTGAACGGAAACAGGTTTTAATGATTGATTGTAAGTTTGGATGAAATGTTCTTCTAAGTTATTTCATTGATGTCAATGAAAGTGAATGGAAACTGAATAGAGAGTGACAAAGACATGAGCCCACAGTCACTATAACAAAAGCACAACTCTTCATCATTGTAGAGAGTGTTAGACGAGTGCTTAGGTATCAAACAGTTTGATATGAGAATAGAAGGGATCTCAAGAACTGCTTCAATAAAGAAATGTTTAGTTTTTTGGTTTAATGGCATTCATTTTGAAGCAACACATTCAAGAGTTCCTCTTTTTAAGATCCAGTCTTTCTTATAATGCTTATGTTGCGATATAATCGCCATTATCATCATCATCATCGATAGGCTCCAAAATAACTGAGAATAAACTTCAAAGTAAAGTAAGAAATGGATTGACGCCAATGCTGTCGCTAGTCGTGAATCCGTTGCGAATCTCTTCTAAGAGTATTGGATTTAGAAAAGAACAAAATATAGTGAAATTGAAAGATATGATTACACTTATCGATCGATTACCAGTTATTCGGATCATAGAACTCGACTACTAGTACTCAAAGAAACATTTTTTGTGCCCACTTTTTCCTTCTTTTTAATTCAATAATATTCTTCTAATGTGTCTCTATTTGAGTCTCAAATATATTTCTATCTCTATCTGCTAAAGGGCTGACTTTCCCTAAAATGAATCCCAAAAGAATTATTGTCACAAAATAAGAGCAGCTCAGCTCAGCTCAACTCACTTTCAAAATTTGTTCTGAATTATTCATAAAGTTTAAAGCACACAAATCAGCAAATCTTTTCATTTTATTCTGAGCTCTAAGCACTATATTTTGTGGTTTCGTTATTTTTAGCTATAAATAATTTGTTAATTCTTTTGGATTGATTTCCACAGACAATACGATATACTGTATGATTAAATGTCAATTCATTAGTTTTTAACTATGAATATGATTGATTATTTTAATTATCCATCCCTTTTAAATCGTTTACTTGTATTTACACAAACTTATAATCTCTTTGATTGCGATATTTTTGCGTTTTTTATATTTACATAATATATTCTATTTAAAAATTGCTAATTTTTTGTAAAACTATGATATCTGTTAGAGTGAGTGGAAAATGATGATAAAGTCTGAAATGGATTGCTTGGTAAGCATTAGAATTGAACTGTACTATGTTTCTCATGATTGCTTTGCTGAGTTGGCCAATCGATTAAATGACGATGATTTTGACAAAAAATTGTAGAGTAAAAAATGATGGCATTTGAAGCGCGCGTGAAGTGGCTTCAAAGTAGTCAACTCTAAATAATCAAGAATCAAAGTTTGCCTAACGCTTCATTTGAGGTGAAAAACTGTAACAAAAAACCTGATGAAGGATAAATAGTAAATCTTTTTCAGATCCAAACTCTTGAATCTCAATCCAATCCCACTTTCTATATAAGAACTGTTTCTGAGAGCGTTCTGTTCTACTGGAAGTAATTAACGGCGACAATGAAGACAATGAATTATTCTTTGCTTTTTTCATTCTTTATTAGAAACATGCAGTGATCTGTGAGCTTCAATACTAACGATAACTCATTACTAATTGCTTCACATAAATCCACTTCTTTTTTCTATAAAAAACTTACATTAAATACAAGTTAATTCCAAAAATTTCATCTCTTTATTCCAAGAAAATACTAATTTGAAATCAAATTTAGATTTAGGAATCTATTGAAGTGTGAAAAGTTCATTAAGAATTCTAATGATGAAAACTATACATTTACGGCTGATATAAATTAGATTTTATAACCGTTTGAAGTATATTAATAGTTAGTAATAATGTGACTGAATTGCATCTTAAAACTGAACTACATATTAAAGTTCCTCTCATTTTCAATTTATTTAACTCAACATTGATTGTGAAACAGACATTTTCTCAAATATTGGGCATAAATTTTTTGAAATACCCCGCCTTCCTATAATTTAGATAACTCTCTAAACAGATATCGCAAATATGTTGTTCATAAATAAATAATATTTTTAACTCATTTCGTAACAAAACGAGTTTATAGAATCTTCTATGTGTCCACCTGTGTCTCGATTCGTGGTCACACCCTTTGTCTAAGATTGTTCATTGTTTAGATTTGACAAGATTTTACTCTTTATTAAATTAAACTATTACTATTTAGTTTATTATGACCGTGTGCTGGCGCGTACGGGTGTGGGTGGGTTTCAGAATCAAAGAAGATAAACAAAAAGATTTTGAAAATTTTATTATAAAAAGTTGAATCCTAGTGAAAAGTTGAGCAAACATTATTAGATCAAGAGTGATGTTATATTTCATTGAAAAATTAAAACTTTATGCTAAATAATCAATTTTTTGTTAGACGTTTTTAGAGCGGGGTTTCTGAGGGTGAAGGCGAGTAAGGTGTCGGAATTTTTCAAAAAGTCCGTCTCTTATTTAAAGTACAACAAATTTTTTACCAACACAACAAACTGAATATTAATTTAAAAACCTAAATCAAAATTCTAAATAATTTTTCTGAAGTTAGAAATACAATAGTGTATTATAACTCAAATAGCTATTAGACGAATATAAAATTTGTTTAAATATTTTAAAAGTTACAATTTATCAGTAAGATCAAAATTGTCTCAAAAATTCAAATTTTAAGTGAATTTCGAGTTTGAAATCAATTTTTTTCTGGGTAAAACTTTTAATTATAATATCAGAATAATCATTTTGTTTATTCTTTTATCAATAAAACTATAAACCAGTTAAGTTATTCTGTTTTACATTTAGTAATGACTAGGGCTCGCATTTTTACCGGAGGAAAGTGACCGACACTTAGTTCTTAGTAATAAATAGTTAAAATTTATTTTTATATGTCAGATGCGTCTCAACTTTACATTTAAGAGTTCGTACTTATAAGTTATTTAAGTCAGAATCAAATTAATCAAATCTGACCAAAAAGCTAAAGCCTTGAAATCTTAGCCTCAGAAATGACACTCCTTTTAACACTAGTTTTTTATTCGTTTGATAATTTGCGTGATGGCTATAATTCATAATGTACTGTATTATAGTTGAATTTTATGCGTTATTATAATGAATTAAATAACTTATGCCAGTAGAAATTTCGAACAATTTTTTTCATTGCTCATGAGAATTATTCAAATTATTCAGAATATGAATATTTCATAATTTTATAATTAATTGGATCTCAAATGTCAACAATTATTAGAAAACGGAAGGCTTTCTAATTAAAATGAGATTTCGAAAACGTTAAACAGGCTTTAAATGTTAAAAAATCCTTCAAAATTCTACACATTTCTTGACTTGCATGTAATGAATGTAATATCCATTAATAAAATAAGTTTTTCATTCATCCAGAAATGACTGATTTCGGGATTGCTCTATCCAAGAAAGGGAATATTTCAAACTCTTTTAGAAAAAACTTCATTAAAATTAATACATAACAGACAATATGACTAAACATAATAAGAACATAAAAATACAATAAATATAGTCTTCACTTTCTCGTAATATTGTTTCTTTTGTATTGTGTTTTTAATGTTTAGCTCAACATCAAAGCTCGACATTATTCTAAAAATAATCTCCATTTCTAGTATGTCATTAAAGTTTGAGAAAAGAAATGAATGAATATTTCTTACTCTTGGGAGAGAACAAAATAAGAAAATATTTCACTTATACTTAGGAATCAAAAATCAAGAACAAAACAGAAACCAATATTATGAAAAAAGTATCTCTTATTATGTTCGTGACTGTATGTGTGCGCGCACTTAGATTAGAAAATATGATGAAACATAAAAAAGAGGAGGAATTGAGGGAATATTAGTAGTGACTCAAATTCATCAAATATGATGAGCATTGACTAAAGCTATACTGAACCTTATTTGTGTTATCATGTCAGTAGTGATGCATCTTTGTTACTATTTTGATAAACCTCTGTGTCATCAATTGCTTCTTACCCATCGTCTAAGAATAAATGATTTGCCTTTAGATATAAATGCATTATTATATGCCTCTAAACCATGAAATAGTTGTCACTTATTCTTATATCTATTGAAGGCATGATTGGAATTATTATTTTCACTCAATTCTCTAAAGATAATAAAACCAACAGAATAGAAAAAGTTTTATATAGATATCAAAAAATAGTTTAGGCTTTCGATTGATTTTCGGAAAAACCAAATTCATTGAGCAATTTTTAAAAATTATAATATAATAATGTTTTCAATGAACAGTAAACAAAAATTGCACATGTTACTTCAATTTTAAAAACTTTGATATTATGACTCCAGAGAGTCTCCAGATTCTGAAGCTGAAAAAAGCCGAAATCGTGAGGAAAACCCAGTATTTTTGGGAATTATGTTCGGGATCAAAAACCAGAGTTTTCTGGAGTTATTTTCGATAGAATAAATTGAATTTTTGATCGAAATTTTAATTTTGATTAAAAAGAATATGAAAAATCAATATTAAAAACCTAAAAATGACATCCCAAGCATTAAATAAAATTGTTAAACTCTATAACAATTTAATATTGAAATTTTGAAGCATTTTTCATCATAAAAGCAAAAAATTGGATTTTTCAGAAATAAGTCAGTAATAAGTGCTAAAATAGAGACAGAAAACTGAATCAATGAGACTTTGTATTAGATTGAATTCAAATTGAGCTGGTTTTGTTTGTGAATTGAGGAGAATTTAGTAGTTTAGAAGTAAAATGAGTATATTCGGGAGTCAACTTTATAATTCAGGATTTTCGGGAGTATCAAAATTACAAAAATTGATGCACTATCGACTTAATATTAATATTAGACTTCATTTTCGCTAATTCACGAACATTATGTGGAAATCGGATGATCTCGAATCTGGGGTCTCTAATTATGACTGAATTTGCGTTTAAAACAAGTCGTAGTGAACGATAAATTTTGAAAAATACTCTTTTATTTTATGATCAGTTTAAATGTTTTCCAATACATTCTGTTAATATGCCTCAAATGAAACACTTTGACACACTTTCATTTAATAGCATCGTCTAAATGAATAATGAAAATTATGAATATTATGAATATTATGTTATGCATTGTTCGCAATTTAGATCACATTAAATGATAGCGTATGTATTGATAAATAACATTAATGATGATCTCTTATTAGAATAAGCACTCAATGTTAGTTCAGCAATGCGTTTAATCAGCTCTTGAATAACTTGGAAATATCAATACTCAGCATATTTCTAGTGCATAAATGAGTACAAATTTTAAAAATTTATTCAAGTATAATAAATAGCATAAAAATCAGTCAGTATTTCCAACAACTAAAAAATTGAGGTAACTTTCAATTAAAACTGTTGAAATGATATTTTCGTATTTCTATCACTCACGAGATAGTAATTATTTTTTAATTAAATTTTGCTCAATTCATTTTCATACTGCTTTTAATCAATAAAAAGAGCCTTTTCTGCTAAATAAAATCGAGGTTTTACTGCATCACAGTTTTAATATTGATCCAAAGCTATTTTTTCTCATATGAAATGACAATTCAATAAAAAATGTTACAAAATTATATTCATAATAGAGCCTGATTAGTACACAGTGATTACACTTTATGAGCTTTTGTCAAATTCAATGAATTTTAATCGAATCGCTTAAGATTATTAAAATTACCCATTGAAACAAGTATTATAATTTTCAATTATTTAAATTTAAAAGTTTTTGATTTGGATGTATTTAATATAATTTGATAAATAAATTTTCAACTAAGGAGGGCTTTACATCATTAATGATGATTATCACAAAACTCATATTTGAGTATTTTTAAAACCTAGCACTTGGCTTGAATTCTGTTTTACAACTTAATAAACATTATTGAAAGGCAAATAAATGACATTGATTTCTGCTTTAAATGATTTCACTTAATGCCCAAATTCGTTGATCACTAGATTTTTCAGCATATTTTCACCAACTCAAAAAAAACTGAAGCGCTAAGAATCTACTTTATTGAAAAAATCCACGACATCAAGAATTTAAATTAAATATCAAGCATACCATTAAATAATCTTTTCAACGTTATCATTAAGTTTTGTGCCTTAAATAAAAATTTAAAGTTGAGTTGTATTATATAATGTTAAGACAGGAGTAAAAACATTACTCATAAATTAAACAAAAATTTTTGCTTATTCAAGAGTAAAATGATTAAAGAAATGAATTTGTTTCACTATAAATTATTTCAATTTTATTAAACTCATAAGGTTTTTGTTTAAGAAGGAAAAGGGAATGAAAAAAGTTATCATTAAACAAAAAAAACTCAATTGACAATTTTTCATTTACAAGCCTTGTTATCTTGAAATTGTTTTGATTATTTCATAATTCAGTTCAAATTGCTTGAAATAATTAGCTTTTCATGCATGAAATCTTCAATTAATAATTTTGAGATAATTTAAATTGGAGAAAAAAGAGAAATTTAAATGATTATTTATTGGAATACTTCTTCGTACCAAAAACTATTGAAGAAGTGGGGAAAGTTATTTTGCTATTAATATTGTTTTTAATAAGTAAAAGTTTCATTTGAAAATTAATATGGTTTAATCTTGATTCCGCTCATTTGAACCATCGATTTATCTCATTATAATAAAATCTTGATTGAAGAACAGAGTTGTCTCAATAGATTTCTATTTTTATGCTCTTCATTAGTCTGATATGCTTCGAAACCCTAAAGATATAATATTACAATTACAGAGCCTGACAATTATAGACCATCTTTTATCATCTTACAGATCAAATTACAACTAGAAATTACAGTATATTTAAAACTGAAGTGAAATTCAATTAAAAAGAGATGAGAACTAAATGCATGATTGTTATTATTACTCGTACTCTAATATACGTCTTATTGATTTGAAATGAGGCGAAACATATTATAAAATTTGTTTAAAATAGTTAAGTAATATCTCTAACATGTCACGTCTTGGACGCATCCTTCCAGCTCTTGCGATGATTTCCGCAGTATTTCCTTTTTCTGACGTGCTTTCACTGCTTTAGTGATGTCAACATATAATTTTGTCACTTCATTATCGAAATTTTTCCGTCTTATTTATTGCTTGTCATTTTCAATTTTTTCCTTAGTTTTTGTTACTGTCGTCTAAGAGTGCAATTTTTAGGAGTTCTATGCCTTCACTTATGATATTAAATTCGCGAAATCGCAGCAACACTTGTCAACGTATTTAATGAAATGGTCAGTTATATAGCACTTGCATTTCATCAATTCAATGAAGAAATTCTGACAACAATACACAACATTTTTCATAATCCATATATTTGTGCGCTTATTATTAGACAAACTTGTTTGGGTTCTATCAATGGCTTTTCATTTTCATTGTATTCTTGATATGACAAGAGTTTAGATGATTAATTTGTCTGACCAGAGGATATGGGCTTCAATTTATGCCTTCATGTTTCACAAGTCAATGCTCACAACCATCACTACCGCTAATTCATTGTTAGTTCTCTGCAGTCATCTTTGAATTATTATTTTGTGATTATCAGCAAAAATTTAGTTCTATTAAATTATAGCATTCATGCATTTCTCTTCTTCAAAGAATAATTTTATTTCTAATATTTTAAATATATAGAAAATGGTTAGAAAGTATGGAAGTTAATGCTTGCAAAAGAACGCATAAAAACCCATTTATAGATTTTTTATGCTTAAGCTGTAGAAAACTTATGACAGTGCATATTAACTAATATTGTCTTAACTAACCTTTTGTTTAGCAAAAAATATGTGACAATGCAATCATAATAACCTAGCAGTTAGTCTGCATCAAACATCAGCTAATGATGTAAGACGACCAATAGTGATGATACTATTAAGATAAAATTTAGCTTAAGTGCTAAACATCACAACCATCTATAATAATGAGATGCAGCGCATATTTTTCATTGCCTTCACAAAGTTATAATAGCTAAGAAGCATTATTATAACACCGAGTGGTTATTTTGCGATAATGGCATCAATAAGAGCGCAGTTCAACAACTGATAATAATAACTTAATTCATAATATTCTCTTTCATTCAATTGATTCATTTTAATGCAAATCCAAATAATATATGCACCAAATCAATTGGTTTCAAATTAGGAACAAAATTTATCGATCATTCAGTAACTTATTTCATTCGATATTTTTGAAAAGTTGTTTTATTAAAATAAATATCAAGTGTTGACGGTTCCATATTAGAAAGTTATGATATTTACTTTATATATGCATTATATATATGGCAAGCACTTTATTGCTAAACCCACATAATAATTGCAAACACATGTAATAATGTTTCCTTAGTTTATCTGAACTTTCTTTAAGTATTTAAATGAAGCATTAAATCTCTGCAATTATTATATTTGATGGAAAATTATGAATATATAGCAAAGTTAGAACTGTAAGAGTATACTTTGGGTTTACTTTGAGAGGAGTTTTAAGTATTTGGAAATATATTTCCGGTAATGGACTCTTTATAAAATAAATATGAATGTATATCCATATGCGTACATCTGGATAGAGTAGACTTGAGTGAAGTTGAAATGTATTGGTTGAGCACAGAAAGTATAGGGGTTTCCAGTTTGTGCCCACGAGCACCATATTTTCAATAAGTTATAAGTTATTCCTTTTATGTAAACACATTTGTGAAGATGTCTTAACATCTTTTAAGAAAGTCATAATGCAGAAAACGCTTTAGCTTCTCGTCTATTTCCTTCATACTTCTCTATGCATTTACTTTTCATTTCGAGTTTTATCATAAGCAGCATATTTTTGATGCATCTAAAAGTACGTAACCTCTTATATAACTGAATTCAATTTATTTCTGGTTCAATATATCACTTAATATCAGTTAGTATTATCAAAAATAAACAGAATATGAGTAATACAAAAGTTGCAAAAGCATAATAGATTCCTTATAGCAAATAGCGCTAAATGCGATCTACTTTCAGTTTCTACTGTTTCTACTGTTACGACTGTTTCCCCCTTTACGTGACAAGATTCGATTGTTTCTGATATTTCCTACAAGACCAGCACCGCTCACAATCATTCACTATTTCTATATCAACATGCATTGAATCTTTCTTCGATTTCTTCTCTATTTGTGGTGTTGCACATAACATAACTGCACAAAACTGAACATTTCTATTCTCTATAGAAGTAGAAAATGCATTATTCAATTGAAGCGTTTTTTCATATAAGTTATCAAACATAACGTAACTTAACTATAGAAAAAGTAGTAATACTAAACTTAATACTATTGATAGTATAGAAAACTAGAACCTAACTATTATATAATATAAGAAAGCAATTGCATAACTAAGTTAATACAGCTGACAGATTACACAATTTTAGTAACCGAAAGCTCAAAGCTCTGTATTATTTTCTTGTTTTTCTAATGCTTTAGTACGCGTTTAGAGGATTTAGAAACAAAACTTTTCCTTCACACACACCTAATTAGGACTGACAGTGAAGAATAAATGATGGCCAAAGACCCAAACAAGAAGTAAAGTTTGAAGCATTTTTGGGCACAATTAGTTGCAATATAAAGCGTTTTCAATGCATTCTTGGTTTACTTGTTGGAACCTTTGCTGATGCGAATACTAAAGTTGTTTAGTCTATGAATTGATTGTATAGATTGTGTTTTAGGAAAGAAAAGTATAAAAAGAGTATATCTACTGGTATAGTATCGACTTATAAGAAAGAGTAGAGTAGCAGAGTGTGCATCAAATAACATTTGTTGGCTCAATGATCCCTTTAAGGCAGTAGTAGAAGAAATAGCAGAAAACTTGTAATGTTTATTCAACCGTATTTTTGTTTCGCCCAAACTCATAAGCATTTACCGCTTTGGTCAGCGACTGTTCCACTTAACAATTGGACAGTTTTATTGACTCCTTTATTGGTAACTACTTTTGATCTATGTATTTGTTCTCCTTTTCATATAAACTTATGTAGACTATGGACTACCTTTACTACTGTATATTAGTGTCATGAGTCAGGACATAGTGTGCTAAGTAGTGAGAGTACAGAATTATACTGTGTTTCTATAGTCTGTAGAGCAGATGCCAAACGCTAAACCAGAGAACTTGATGGTGCAGAAAGAGAGAGCACAACAGAACAGCTGCCACTAAAGAAATCAATTAAGCGTTAATTGCAAGCATAGGATAACAAATTATGAACCAATAAAATGAACAAAACAAAGATCATATGCAAACTCTTTTGCATTCATTTCGCACATCGCTTTCATTCTTTCACTGCCTTCAGGCCATAAAACGGGGACAACTTTGATAATGAAGGCAAACATACATTGTTGTTGACATTCAATCAATTGGAAGGAAACATAGCATCAAAAGTTATATAACTATCTCTACCCTCTTCTGACTTATATATTCTATTCTTTAAACAGTATTTTCATAATAGATTTCATGTCATACTGTTATAACTCTGTACTGTTTTTGGTGCTGTTCTTCTCAAGCTTAAGATAACCAACACTTATCTGACAGAAACTGACATCAATAAAATCACGAATAGTGTTAGACTTAAGCATATTTGGGAAGTTATAATGGATTTCACTATAAACTGTGCCTCTGAGTAACTTTTCCTGAATTCCTTACCGAACAATTGATCAATATATACAACTCTTCACAAATTATAACAATTTCAGAAAAAGTATCGCCGTCTTTATTCAAATAAACAAATAAAAGAGAAATTATAAATAAGTGTTATTCCATTCATCGAGACCTTAATCAAATTAAGAAGCATTTAATTTTACTCAAATCACAATTAGATTTTTGAAGCCAAATTCTCACTAAAATTATGTTTCAAACCAATGTAAATTCATAAAATCGAAGGATTTCAAATGATTCCATTTTAAACTTTGGCCTAACAAACCTTTTAGTTATTTTTCAACTAATTAAAAGGGAAATAGAAATTGAAAACTATTAAATAATTGCACTTTGCAGTTATCGTCGATAACTTATCGAAATTAAGCATTCGATAAACATCTGTTTATGTAAATATAAATTACAATAGAATTATTATGAAGTTTTATTCTCTTTCTTTGGAATATTCAATAAAAAGTAATTCTTCTAATTTTATTTTTGGTTATATTTTACATTTTCCCGATTATCTTTTGTTTCTTTACTGCTTTATTTCCCAAGTGTAACATTAAATCGAAACATTTGAATAATTTGTGGCAATAGATTAAATTTTTTTCTTCAATTGATGCCACACTAGAGTGTTATAACCGGAGGTTTAGCGTAAAAAAGATAGAATCGATTGACTCCTCTCTATATTCAGCACTATTGAAGCCTTAATTCAAATGATAATTAAAGAATTCATTGAAATTTTGAACAAAATTGATATTAATTATCACAGAATAAGTCTTGAGAAACTAATTGTATTATAGTTTGTTTGGTTTCTTTTGAGTGCAAGTGATTCTAATATGAATGATATTTAAGATGCTGAACATGAAACTGAAAAATAGATCTAAATATTGAGTGGAAGAAGTTTTTTCATTGAATTGATTGCAATACAACTTATACCATCTATCATTTAAATGTAGAATAACAAATAGTAGATTAAAAGTCTCAATCAAAAAACATAGTAAAAACATTCAATACACGTTCCTTCGGGTTTGCCATACATTCAAATATCGGATTAGTAAAAAAATTTCATTTTCGGAATTTCCGCTCAAATTCACTTCTAATTTTGATTGAACTCAAATCATAACAGTCATCATCTGTTATCAGCTGAATGTGATCTTAAATTTACTCTGGATTTTATGCATTATGCGAATTGAATTTTAGGTTTTTTACTATTTTCATAACTTTATCAGTGATAAAGATTTTCAAAATCCATCGAAATAAGATTAACTTACATAAGACTTGCATAGTATTTACTCATTTTGAACTAATTTTGAAGGTTGAGCAAAATATTTTGAATCAAAAGATATTTTGAACAATATAATTGATTTTGAATTTTGTAAGTTTTGTTCTTCGTTTGTTTAAAAAAAAAGAAATCTTTAAGCTTGAATTTGAATAATCAATTTTGGTCCCAAATTGAACCAATTTTTAAGTTTGATTAAGTTTTAAATCTGATAGAATCGCAAAATGAAAATCTCAACTTGAGGTTCAAAAATTTATTCGATTCAAGAAAACAAATGAGTTTTGACCCTTCCTTAATATTAAGGGTTTCATTAAATGACTCTTCATATGGAATTACATGTAAGAACAAATGTTTTATAAATTTAATTTCCAGAATATTCCATAATTTCAACATTTTTTAATGACAGATGAAAACTGTTTATATATTTAGTGAAAAGTTTTATTAATTAGTAAATTATAAAAATGAGATGGAATTAGAGTTCGCTCTGATTGGAATGATTCAAATATGACTTTTCCTTCGCATTTGTTGCCAACGAGTTCATGTCTAGCATATCCTTGACTTTTAAACAATTTATGCTATGATGAAAGGTTAGGTGTGAGCAAGATTTGCAACCATACACTTCATCAACAGTTCAAATGGAACATGATTTGAATGGATTGTGTGGAAACGCGTGTCTCAATGCTTTTTAAGGACCTATAGAGTAGATCAGACTTGGTTTAGACATTTTATTTATTGCACTTAATTTTATGATTCTATAGAAGTAAGAAGTGTTATATGTCTGCAAATCTAAGTTAGAGATTATTAAAAAGACAGTCGGACACAAATCTATACCGAATCAAGTCTAATAAATTAACTTCAAATAGAATACTCTGATATAATACTCAAACCAGTCATCGGTAATTCATTTTAACATAAGATCCAATCACTATCATTTCAAGCCACAGAAGAAATATAGAAATTAAACTAATTAATAGATTCGATAAATTGAATTCTCATTCACAGAATTCTCGAATTAAATCTGAAATACATTTAATCTAAATATTTGCAAAGGTTAGAAAAAATTAGTTAACAAAATATCAATTCCCTATCAATTAATTAAACCAAGACTTAGTTATTAAAGAAATTCATAATTCAAAGTTGTTTAAAAAACATTTTTAAGATTGAGATCATTTTTCAAAGTAGAGGTGATTTCAAAAGTGATTTTTAATAATTATTAAAAGCAATTAAAAGCCATTTTATGTGTCAAACCAAAAAAGTAAAAACTTTTTCGCTAATCGATCATCAAATTGAAAGTAACTGAAAATGTTTACAATCCCTTTGAAATGATTACGAAAAATATTTAGAGATACTCTTTAGTGACATTGAAAACAGTGATCAGTGCTTTAGATCAATAAATTTGAAAAGTGATTAAATAAGAATAGAATCAAAATCGGGTGGAATCACAGTAAACATAACTTCCAAAAAGTCTACAAAACTAAAAGTTAACAAAAAAGTTATAGCGTTAGTAACTATTGGCGACACACTATTTAAGTATAGGTTTGAAGACCAACGAAGTCTGCTTAAAAGCCAAAACTTTTAGTTCTCTTTTATATCATTCACTGTTAACGTTATACTTAAACACCATTTTGATTACCCCTTAAAACACATGTTATACGGGTTTTAGTATTGAATTGAATAATGATTTGATTGAGTTGTGAAGCAATTCCTTTTCCCCCAAATAGTGTAACGCAATGAGTGAATGATATATTTGATAACTTACTGTTATTTTACGTGAGTCTACAATACATTTATAATACTGTTTACGCCATATTTGGATTACATTTAAAACAATGAAAAACGATTACAACAAATATATATTAATTGGTGTTCTTATTATTAATCGAACACTTATTTAACATATATTTCTATCACTTAAGATGTGATTGAATTGGATTTGCATTGGTTTAATTCGTTAATTAATTGATTAATATTTGATTGAAAATGTCTTTAAAGCAAATGAACGCTAACATGAGTACTAAAACTGTTATGAATTGTAATAATAGTATTAATAATAATACGAATACAACAAAGACGACATCGTCTTTAACGATGAATCAGTTGACTGAATTTGAATTTATTCCGCCTCCGGAGGCGCCTGTCTTTTATCCAACAGCTGAAGAGTTCGCTTCCGGACCTCTTGAATACATCTCTAAAATTAGACCTCAAGCAGAACCGCACGGAATCTGTAAAATCATTCCTCCGAATGTAAGTCAATACAAATCTCTTTAATTACTTATTAATTCTATTAATCCTTCAATTTATTCATTCCTTTTCAACGCATTTAGTCTTTCATTCATTTAATTTTACATTTTTTTCTACCAATTCTTCCCAACTATTTTACATTTTTATTTTCAATCAAATTAATTCAAACTCAAATCAATCTCCAGTTTAGCTGTTCTTCAATTTTGTTTATGTTTTCATCAATTTATTAAAACTAAAATCAAATATAAATGCATTCAATTGTAATGGTTTTCATTTAATTAAATAGTTATTTAAATTGAAAGAATTAATGAAATCAATTGTAAGCATTGCTTTGCATTTCAACTCAATTACTATTCATTAGTTTTGATTTAATTATTGACTAAATATTAAATCAATTAATATTTTGCATAATTTTTGAGCTCATTTTGAATTTGATTTTGATTTTGATTAATATTCTGATTGTAATTAAATTGAGAAAAATATAAAAAGACTTGAATTAAAATAAAATGAGTGAGACGTCGACCGCACCCACAATTGGCTTAAAACTATTTATTGTTAAATATTATTATTGATATATTTTCTAAATAGTAATTAAATGATAATTTAGTTTGAAATCTGTTCCAAAGCATAAATTGTTAGCATTAAAAATGAATGAATAATGGATTGACTGATGAAAATGTGTTGAAGAGAATGATTAAGAAATAGAAATATGTGTTAATGTTTAATGAATTAATGATGAATTAATTTGTCAGTCATTTCAACCGCCATTTGCTGTGGCTGTGGAAGAGTTTCGATTTACACCACGAATACAACGACTGAATGAATTAGAGGCGACCACAAGAATTAAACTGAATTTTATTGAACAGATTGTTAAGTTTTGGGATTTGCAGGTAAGGCATAATCGCTTATCATTTCCTTCTCATTAAACAGTTGTTTCAATTCACTTCTTCCTAAAATGTTGAGCACTATTAACATAATGACAGCCTATAAATGTCAGTCTAATGTCTGTTCTGTTATCTATCGAAAGGGATCGCCTTTTAAAGACAAAATTAGGGTAAGATTTGAGATATTATGTTAATTTGAGGTGTTTTTTGTCTATTATTTCCTATATTTAATGTAATTTCAATTTCCTGATCATTATTTGATTTCATCCCTTTCTATATTTAACATATTTTACAATAAATAAGTCAATGCTATAATCAAATATGACATTCATAGCGCTCATTCTCATGATGACTCTTAACTCACTTTACGTCTTAATATTTTTATAAGTATTGCCACCATTTTCAATAGTTTCATCAATTACATTACAGTCAACAATTCTAAGCTTTGCTTCAATTCAATTAAATATAACATTCAATTAATGGCTGACCTCAACTCAGATCAAATACCTTAAAAATAATTATATAATTCTATAAGCATTAGGTTTTAAACATAAGGGCTATGCGTTTATTCGATTTTAGATTACAATTGAGTTAACATGAGATGAGTTTGACTTTTAAAATAACTGATTAATTAATTATATGATGTTTGAAAGGGGGCCTCATTTAAGATTCCAAACCTTGAGAGAAGATCTTTGGACTTATATAACTTGCATAGAATTGTTAAAGAAGAGGGAGGTTTTGAGACTTGCACTAGAGATAGAAAATGGTCTCGCGTCGCATCACGTCTCGGATACGGAAGTATGCATTCATTTATATAATTATTTATAAACGGTTTTTAAATATAAATTCATTCGTTTATCAAAAACAGGCAACGCATCAAATAGAGGAACGATTGCCTCACTTTTGAGACAACATTATGAAAGAATTCTTTTTCCTTACGATGTTTTTCAAAGTGGAGCCACTATTGGTCCCGATATTGTAAGATATAGTTTAAATATATGTATCTTTTTATAACTTATTTAATTATTGTTATTTTTAGGATGAAAAATGTGTTCCGCTTTCATCTGATGACGACAATGAAGACAATAAAGACCAAACCGACAAAATTACAAAATCTCCGATTGAGAAGCAGATGACACCAGAGAAACGTGTCTTAAGAAGACAGCAATCTTTGTCTCCATCGCAGCGAAATCCCCTCCTTTTGTCTCCAAATTCGCAGAATAAGGAACTGAAAAAATTACAGGTTTATGGAGCGGGTCCTAAAATGCCAGGAGTCGTGTCTGAGATGTCTTTACATGAAAGCGAACAGTCAAATAAGGTCTGTCTCGACAACAATACAGATTCCGATGAATCAAATCAACGGAATTTGCATTTAACACAGGTTTGTCTGCATTGTGGGGAAAGTAATCCGATGCCAATGCTTTTGACGTGCGATAACTGTGAAAATACTTATCACACACATTGTCTGATTCCACCACTAAATGATTGGCCAAAAGGTTGTTCATTATTATTTTTTTAATCTCTATCTTTAAATATATTGACTGTGTTTTAAATAATAATTGTTTAGGTGTTTGGCATTGTCACAGATGTTTAGCTCTTTTAGTTCAATCTCATCCACAGCCTTATACACAAGAATTTGGTTTCGCTCAGTCACAAAAAAATTATACATTGAGTGAATTCGGAGAAATGGCCGATCAGTTCAAAGCTGACTATTTTAATTGTCCGCCACACGTATGTATTAATAACAGTTCATATACTGAATCAATACTCATTTATCTTTTTATTTTCAAAGACTGTATCTCTATCTCTGGTCGAAAAAGAATTTTGGCGTTTAGTCTCAGCCTTAGAAGAATCGGTTTCTGTTGAATATGGGGCTGATTTACACACTAATGATTACGGCAGTGGTTTTCCTACAAAACTCACTAAAAATCTTTTATCAACAGATATGGTATTTAATTAATTTTAGTTATGAATGAATTCATAAGTATTCATAACTCTTTTCTATTTCTATCAATGCTTGTGATTATATATAATAATTGGCATAATATTAACCTAATATAGGAGTACATAAATTCTTCGTGGAATTTAAATAATCTTCCGATACTTGAAGGAAGTGTTTTCCGTCACATAAATGCTAACATAAGTGGAATGATTATTCCGTGGATGTATGTGGGCATGTGTTTCGCCACTTTTTGCTGGCATAATGAAGACCATTGGACTTATTCTATTAATTATTTGCATTGGGGAGAGCCTAAGACTTGGTATGGAGTGCCCGGTGAACACGCCGAAACTTTTGAAAGAGCTATGAAGAGAGCAGCGCCTGAACTCTTCACATCACAGCCAGACCTTCTTCACCAATTGGTCACTATTTGTAATCCTAATATTCTAATGCAAGACGGAGTACCTGTAATACTATTTAATTTTATTCTACGCTTTATATCTATTTTATTAATAATTTTAAATCAAATAAAAGGTATATCGAACTAATCAACACGCGGGAGAATTTGTTGTGACATTTCCGCGCGCATATCACACAGGATTTAATCAAGGTTTCTATTTATTTATTCTTTTAATACTTTTAATATGTTAATTTCTCTCTTCGAAGGATTGAATTTTGCTGAAGCCGTCAACTTTGCGCCCTCGGACTGGCTTCCAATTGGAAGAGTTTGTATAACTCATTACGCAATGCTTCACAGATTCCCTGTTTTCAGTCACGACGAACTTATTTGTAAAATGGCAAACGATCCAAACCATTTGGAAATAACACTCGCCGTCGCCACTTATAGAGATATGTTAAGAATGGTTGAGAATGAAAAAGGTTCGAGACTTGCTTTACTTGAATGGGGTGTAACTCAAGCAGAACGTGAAGCTTTTGAACTGCTTCAGGACGACGAACGACAGTGTGATTATTGTAAAACAACTTGTTTTCTCTCAGCTTTAACCTGTAGTTGTGATCAGGGTTTGTATATTAAGTTATTAGCCTTTATTGCAAGTTATTTTTTATTTAAATTGTTTTTAATTTGAATAAATAAACAGCTAAATTGGTTTGTATTAACCATAAGGATAACTTATGTAAGACATGTATGCCTGCACAACACACTCTTCGATATAGATATACTTTGGATGAATTGCCAATAATGTTACATCATTTGAGAAAAAGAGCTGAAAAGTTTGACGACTGGGCCTCAAAAGTTCAGACGCTTCTCAAAATTGATACAAATTCTAATGGTTTGTAAGCCCTTAAACATATATTTAATAATATTTTAATTTATGTAATTATAATATTAGGATCTGATGACGAGACTATTCCGTCATTGAAAGAGTTGAAGAGTTTACTAAATGATGCGGTTGTGAACCGCTATCCGACAAATTCTGATATTTATGAACAGTTGCAATCGATAGTAACCGAAGCCTCGAAGTGTTCGCGTGCGGCCAAAGATTTGCTGAAACAGCAAGAAATACTTAGAAAACAACAGCAATTATTGCAATGCAGTAATACTTTACAACCCCCACAATCGCCGACTAAACGAAATTTAAGGTCAACAGCAGGTCGTAATGCCAATTTAGGGCAAAACGTTAACACAAAATTGACTTTAGAAGAGATCAGTTTATTCTATGAAGAAATAGCAGAACTTCAGTGCGAAATACCAGAAAAATTTCCTCTCAAAGAACTCATAGATAGATGTAATTCTATTGCGACTTCTATTATGGATGTAATGAACGCATCAAACTCTGAATCAAATGAACAAACACTGAAATCTTCTGATTTGGAATCAGTTCTTATTGACGCCCAATCTATAGCTGTTGTAGATTTTGGTCCACAGCTCGAATCTTTCCGTCATAAATACGAAGAGATTCATTGGTTAGAAGAATGCGATAAAGTTATTAATATTGAAGAAGATATCAAAGTTCGGGATCAAAAGTCACTCGAATTATCAGATATAAAAAGTTTGATAGAAAATGGGATGAAATTAGCGGCAAATACTGATACCATTAATGCAAAGTTAACTGAATTGCAACAAATGCTTGAAGAGGCGAATAAATGGTCAGAAAGAGCTAAATCTTGTTTATTCATCAAAAGTGAAGACCAAACAGAACCAGAAGTAAATGGAGTCAAACCTCCGCTTGAATTTCTGGAATCACTTTTATCAGAAGCCGATAACAGTAATAATTTAAAACGTCTTCAACTGTCGCCACAAATCGATAAAATTCGTGAAAGCGTTCAAAAGGCTCGCAATTGGATAACTCGAGTGAATGCTATCTTTGGTAATGATAATCAAAAGCATAGCCAAAAGGCGACAAAAAGTAACACAAATGCTGGCGAAGAGCCGATGATTGAAACGGTAGAAGAATTGGTTTTATCAGCGAATGGTATTGACTGTCAATTAGAACATTTGGCAAACTTGAACTCAACGATTACTGCCTCTCGTAATTGGAAAGACAGACTCAATAGAACTTTTTGTCAAAAGAATTCATTATATTCTTTGATACAAATAATAACACCGAGAATTCAGTCTCATTTCAGTTCATCTGATAATTCATTCTCTTCTCGAACATTATTCCAGTATTTGAAGCGCATGTCATCGGTTGCAAACACTAAAGAACGCAAAAATAGTGGCACACATTCTAATAGTGCACAAACTGTTAAATTACAAAAAAGTATTTTTGAAACTCAATTGAATGGAAATTATTCGCGCACTTGTATTGTAGCGCTCTATAAGATGTTTGAAGAACAAGAACTCAATAATATCAGAACCATTAGAGATAAAAATATTATTAAAAGAGAATATTTGGAATCAAAAGCTTATGATTTTGGGGATGAATCCAAAGAGGAATCAGATGAACACAAACCACAGAAGATTAGATTTTGTATTTGTGGTAAAGATGCGAATGAATGGATGATTGAATGCCAGTTATGTTTCGATTGGTTTCATAATGATTGCATTCAGAACTTGTCCGCAACTAATGTAAGAAAGAAACAGAATTCACCATTGATTGCAACAGAAGGACTTCAATCTCAACAGTACTTTATTTGCAATCTATGTTCTCGCGGACGTCGACCCAGAATTGAAACCATACTATCATTATTGTGTTCATTACAAAAACTGCCCGTAAGAATACTTGAGGGCGAACTTCTTCAATGTGTAGCCGAACGTGCGATCACTTGGCAGGACAGAGCACGTGCTTCTCTCACTTCACGAACAGATTTAGCCAATGCTTACACACGAGCTCTCAAATTACAGAATCAGCCCTCATATCAAACCACACAAACTCAACATTTGAATTGCTCACCAATTTCTTTGTCTGATTCGCGACAAACAATTGCTAACACATCAGTTCAAAGTGATAGAAATGGTGAAGAAATGGCTACAGAAGAGGCGACCGCTGAAGCTTTGCTTCAATTGCAAAGATCTCAACCAAATAATAGTCAAATAAATAGAGAAACTTTAGAAACAAAAAATTCATCACAATTGCATTCACCCAATGCTTCAACATTTTCATCAAACGAATCGAATGCATCTTTAGAGTTGTCACCACTAAAACATAAACGCAAATCACCATTAGTTTTAAGAGGTTTGTCTTTATTATTATTTATCAATATTTAATGAAATACATTTAAATACATTTTTACTTTAATAATTATATAATCAGTAGAGACTGCATCACAACCTTTGATTGATTTGAGCCCAGAATCAGCACAAATATTGGCAGATCTTTTGCTTGAAGGAAATTGTTTAGAAGTCACTTTAGACGAAGTCTCACATTTGTGGTCCATTTGGAAGTTGACTCAGTATGTATTCATTCAAATTTTCATCATAAATGTTAGCTTTCATTCATATTTTATAAATTTATATTCAAATTTACAGACCTGTTGTGCGAACTGTTTTATACTATAGTAATAGCGAAGACAATGATTCTATTATTGCTAAACGAAAGTTGGCCTCAGATTTAGCTGATTCTGATTCGCAGTTAAAAAAGAAAAAGTCACTTAATTTGAAGGATAAGAGCGTGAAAAAGACTGTTCCGAAAGTTAAAAAACAGGGGAAAAAATCGAAATCCGATGATAGCGACGAACTTTGCTCTATGAATGATAAATGCTTAAAACCAAACGGTAAATAATTTTCAAACTTTATTACCATTTTATTATAAATTAATAATCAATTAAATGAATGATTAAAATAGTGGCTGAAGTGAATTGGGTGTTATGTGACGGTCAGTGTAATGGTTGGTATCATCAGCTTTGCATTGGTATAGATTCTCCTGATTTAATCGATCCTTTAGAACAATTCTTTTGTATAAATTGCAGGAAAACTGATTAACTTATAAATAATTTAAAAGAATCACTAATATTATAGTGAAATATATATTTAAATTGAAATCAATTGTAAAAT
This sequence comes from Camisia spinifer, assembly GCA_034694065.1. Classification (NCBI taxonomy): domain Eukaryota; kingdom Metazoa; phylum Arthropoda; class Arachnida; order Sarcoptiformes; family Camisiidae; genus Camisia; species Camisia spinifer. The sequence continues at coordinate 23,298 of JAQFXV010000363.1, forward strand.
ATATGATAACTTTAACTTTGATTTATTATTATTATATATATTATTGTAAGTTTATATTATATATAGAATTAATGATTTATTGTCATTAAAACATTGCCCACATATATAACAAATATATTTAATGAATCGATACTTTAGTTTTGTGATCACATAATTATGTAATAGTTTTAATTTTCATCAATCATTCGGTTAATTATAAGATATTGTGGCAAAAATTGTCGATAATTTTAAATTATTATTAATTTATGTTTTATTTTATCTCTTATTCAAGTGCAATCGACGATTAAATTTATCGATTGTTTCAAATATAAGATAAATCTTTGATATTTTATTAATCATATTCAGACATGACTTTATATAATCTTAAAATATTTCATTTTTAATATCATTAAGAATTTTCGGCTTTCACTTTAAAACCGATACAGTATATGAACTGAATTTCCCAAATCGATGAAATTTGAGAAAATGTTACCGCATAAAAACGATTAGCTTTGACAACCCCTCGACTCTGGTATGCTAAGACCCCCTTTAAAATTGACCTAATCTAACCCAACCTAACCTAACCTGACCTTGCTTATGTATGGATACAATGATTCTTATTTAGAAATATATTGATAGAATTTTTTATATTCATTTTTCAGTGAGTTTTAACACTACAGATTTTTTGGTATTATTTTAAACTCAATTATTAGTTGCAATAATCAGAAAACTTGATAAAAATTTCGATTTTAATATTCTGGAAAACTCACTCCACCATCACTTTCACCAAAATTTTATTTGTTGTAAAAAAATGACATAAATACATTGAGTTTAGAAATTCAATATTACTGAAGGCAGTGATAGTGATAGACAACGTTCGAGTCTTTGTAATCAAAATTATGGATATATCTTGAATTTAAAATAAATATTCAATTTTGAATCTAAAGCAGTGATAATCAATCCAAAGGGACAAATAATGCTAAAAAGTGGAACCGGCGGACTGCACAAGAAACTGAAAAATCTCCAAAATGTGAATGTTGTACAGGCAATAATATGGTATCACGACAAATCCTCGCGAACAAAAAACATTTTTTATATTTTTAAAATTTGAAGTCATTCTTTTTTGAAATTTAAACAACAATTCTTATATTTTTAAATTAATTTATCTCGAATAATTTTCAAACTATTTAAAATTATTATTCC
>JAQFXV010000364.1:0-24470 GCA_034694065.1 Camisia spinifer
TGAGAATAGGCTACACTTCTATATTCTCATACTCACGATGGGTAAGGCAAGCATATCATAGTGTAGACGACGCTTTATTGTGGAAGACAGTGATAACACGCTTATGAACAAAGGAATAGATTGTCAAACCATAGGAGGGACTCATTTCCCATTGTTTACAAACCGTAAAGTTTAAGATTACTCTAACTTTAAGAAAAGTTGATGTAAAAGTTTTTTACATTTATTTTTCAATTATACTTCAAAGGAAGCAAAAGAATTGCGGAAAACTCTCTTTTCAAGACTGAGAGTTACAGTTTTTTAAGTATTACTGAAAACTTGAGTCTACTTAAAAAGCTGATAAAATAAGATTTATTGAACTATGAGAAATCAATAGAGCCTTTAGATTATCCCATTAAACAATAACTGTTATGGTTTAAGTTTCATTATAAGAATAAATAGATTCGACTTCAAACTCGCGAAAGCTATAGAACATTCTGAACCAATCAAATCACAACAAATCTAATTATACGATCAAAATTAAATTAACTTATAATTTATTTATTGTGTTATTTTTAGCGAAATGATCTTTACTTTATGTGAAATAGCTATAATTTATCTCGAATGGAGTTTTTAGATAATTTTTCATCAGTTGATGAGTGTAATTGAAATTTCAAAAAAGAAAATAAGTTTGAATTTGAATTTCAGAAAATGAAGTTGTATATAGAGATGATAAAGCCATAATATTATTCAATGTAATTAATAATTCATCAAATATATTTGTGCCAAATAACATAATTGTAAGTATTAATGCTAAACATATTAAATTTGATGGAATATTTAAAGAGAGAATCAATTATTCAATTTCAGAGACAATTCAATGTACAAAAGTTTACTGTATCTGCCGATAAACAATTTGTATTATTAATTCATGAAATTGTAAAAGTAAGATGTTTTTGATACTTCATTTACAGAACATCTATTCTAATAAGAATTTGTCTAAATTATGAACTTTTTCAGATAACTCATTATTCTTTCAAAGCAAAGTACAAAGTTTATAACGTGAGTAATGAACATATAATAATTCTTCAGGATTTGCGGGGTAATCAAGCACTTGATTTTGTAAGATGACAAATGAGCTCATTTATTATTATAGTTAAATTACTCAAACTTAATACTTTTCAGGCAGAATTTGGTCCGAATGGTAACCAAATAGTGAGTAAAATCAGAGAATTTAAGCTTTATTCAAAATAATTTCAATCGATTTGACTGTAGGTTTATATTTCTCAAAATAATATTTATTACAAATCATCTGTTGGTGATCTAAATGTGAAAACAGTCGTTAAGACTGGCGAACCGGGCATTGTTTATAATGGTGTTCCCGATTGGCTTTATGGGGAACGCATTTGGAAGACTAATCGAGCCTTTTGGTGGAATCCGATCGGAACAAAATTATGTTTCGCATCGTTTGATGATAGTTTGGTTGACACCATTTCATACATTAAATATGGTTCTTATGAAAATGCGAATAACATAATACCGCAAATTGTAAGTCTTAAGTATCCAAAGCCGGGCAGAACAAATCCATCAGTTTCATTATGGATCACTGATTTGACCACTTCATCGCCTCTTAGAAAATTACGCCATAAAGACATAGGGTTTGTAATTCATTTCTAATTCCTCCTCAATAAGTAAATTAGTGAAGAAACTAATATTCTGTGTCTATAAATTGTGGTGATGTAGACTCGAAAGTGACATTTCCCTCAATAGTGATTACTATTTAACAGCTGTTTCTTGGATTGATGACGAAGTATTGACAACAGTCTGGATGCAAAGAGACCAAAACTATTCAGTTGTTAGCATTTGTAGTCAAAGCAAAGGCTGGGAATGTGAAAAAGTAATTTATATTTTTATTCATTTGAATTTAAGGTTTGTTTATTTTATTTAAAAATTTTCATTTGATTTATAGAGACTATTAATTAAATGATTAAAATAAGAAAAGGCAATGAGAGCTAACATTTAATTAAGTTAAAAGTTATGTAAACATTTGTAGAACTTTGAAGATCGTATCGGAGAAAACTCAAGCGGTTGGAGTGAACTATTCGATCCACCATTAGTTACATCAGATAAAAAACATTATTTAATACGTCTCCCATTAATTAATGGTAAAACTGGTCCATTCAGACAAGTTGTAATGATATCACTAAAAGTGCGCTCAAATTTCTCTAACATTCTGTGTTTGTTTTTTATGAATTATGAATTTAATTGTTGAAATAATTTTCTCTCATAGAATAGAATCCAAAACTTTATAACACTCGGTAATAGCGATGTGACTGAAATTCTTGCCTATAGAGAAGAAACAGATAGTATTTTCTATTCAGCGACTCTAGAGAATTCACCTGTTCAAAGGCATATCTTCTATATCTCTGACGTACATTCTTCTGAACGAAAAGAACCGATTTGTCTGACATGCAATCAAAATGAGCGTAACTGTACATATCAAAGGGCTATTTTTAGTCCGAAAGCAGATTATTTTATATTAGAATGTCTAGGGATGGCAATTCCATGGGCTGAGATTCGTGCTGTCAATGGAAATAGAATATGTGAATAACTATATTATAAATTTATAAATCATCAATAATATTCATCATTAAACCGCTAAATTTCCATTACATAGTATTAAAGAGCGGTTCCGATCATATACTCGAGAATTTGCTAGAATTTCGTGCTTATCCACAATTGAGAACAATAGAAGTTCCGATCGGAGATTTCCGTGAGTTGAAAATAATACAAAGCTAATAATCAATTTGATATCACTCATACGGAGTATAATATATAAATATTAGATAACTATATAATTTATTGAAATGATTTGTGATATTTAAGGTGCAAACGTTCGACTAATACTTCCGCCCGGATTGAGAGAAAACGAAGAAATCAAATTTCCATTAGTAGTGCAAATGTAATAAACCAATCATTTTATTTTATTAAATTTTATTCAAATACTATTATTATTAAGAGTAAAATATAAAAAGTTATCTCAAATTTGTCACTGCATTATCGGGACTTTTTTGTTAAACTAACAGAATATTGAAAAATATGTCCAACAATGCATTTATGACTTCATGCGTGAATTCATCCTGAATGGAAAGGATTGAAAGCTATACAGAAAACTCCAAATAAAGGACTAATGATTGATAAGGGTTTGATAAATAGTGTTTAAGCCTAAAAGCGAAGCATTGAAAATAAGCCATTTTTGAATAGTTTGTTGATTTTCCATTCTTTCAGTTAATTTTGAATTATAGTCCTATATAATGACAGCACAACAATTGTACTTTATTTATGACTCTAAAGTACATTTCATACCTTCCTTAAGAATTAATTAAATTTGAAATTAAGATTTCCAAAACTTAGATCAATAATGCTATTTTGATTGATTGACAACCGTTCCTAAGGTCACTTTCATTCAAACATTGCAGCGAATAAGTTTGCTATGGGTCCGGACCTTCATCAAGATTTTCAGAATTCTAAAATGTAATGCTTGGTCCCTCTCTATAATTAGTTGAATTTCGAGTAATTATTGCTTAATATCTCTTTTGATTTTCAATGAAAAATCGTAAAATTCAAGTAGCTAGATAATTTTTTTAATATCATTTTTGCATATTTTCTTATTAAATTTCCGCTATATTTCTACATCTGTTAGTGATTTTAGGATTTTCTTTTGAAATTTTTCAATAAGTATTCTTTTAAGTGTTGCTATATTTTCAATTGAAAATGTAATTTAACTTAACGTTTTCTTTACCCAACCGATTCTTATTGAAAATCGAAGTCTGGCGACGGGAATGATAACCAGAGTTTTTACCGCACAGTTTCGAGTGATGGGAATGCTATTGACCAATGCTAGGGTTGTAGCGGAGGGCCGGTCCACCCCAGGGTTGACTGAGCTCTTGTCCCAGTCGGGCATCTCAGCTCACAGTGTAATTGACTACTAACAAAGCTATCCTACTGCTAAATCGATTGATTTTTACGAATAAGTTCAAACACATTTGTATAGACTGTTTTTCCTACAGTTCTGACCAGTGAATTATTACTTTATTACGTTTTATCGATTTCTTTCTGCAAGAGTTATCTGTTTACTTATGTTTCATATTTCTTATTCTTCATTTTTCATAATAAAAGATTAACTTAAATAACAGAATTTTCAGAACATAAAATTCTCAATTAGCTATAGATTAAAAGTGATCCTTTAGTTCCCAGAGCATGACTATTATGGCTTATTAAACAAAGACGCAAAGCCTATTCTCTTTTAATTATTGTTTATTTTGAATTGCATGAGATAATTAATATTGATTGAAATAATTTCAGAGTAGTATTGGTATAATTTGTAGCGGAGAAGGCAATTATTCTCTGCATAATAATTTTGGTTAAAAAATGGATAATTTTGTTATTTAATTTTTTTCCTTTTAAATTGTTCATAAATAATAGCTAAAGTTTGTTCGTGACACTCATTTCTTGGAAGCAAAATTAATTTGAAAAGATCAACATATTGACATTTCCTAAGTAAATAAAATTATCTTCTATTTGGGTTAATATTCAATAATCAGAATTCATATTGTTAGATACGGTTTTTAACCGTGTATCACAACAATAATAAAGTTATTTATCTTTTTGATTCGAAGCATTACTTCATATATTTGAATTGAAAAGTAAGAAATGAATGAATACTTTTAATTTGAGTTTATAAATAAAAATATCTTCTTTTGCAAACTTTGAAATTTGTTTAAAATATAAATTGATTATATGAATCCGTAACGAAAATATATAAATCTCATTAAAATAACTTGATGTACAGAAAGTAACAAATAACCATGCAGTTCAACTGATAAGACTTTGAAATTTTGAAAAAAGTCTTCATCTTTATTCGACTTATTATTCATTAATAAGTCATTTCAATATTCAAATCGAATCATTTGTTTTCATATCAAAAGCATATTTTTTGCTTAATTTATTAAATCAATGAAATAAATAGATATTTTGCATTTTATTTTTGTTAATAACTTATATTTATAAGAATTTTTATTAATCTCATGATTCGGTGGATTAATTAGTGACTGATTATTTGAAAATCTATTTATTTGATTGATTTAATAAATGAAGCAAAAAATATGCTTTTGATATGAAAAGGCATAATTCGATTTTGATATTGAAATGACTTATTAATGAATAATAAGTGCAATAAAGATGAAGACTTTTTTCAAAATTGATGTCTTATCTGTGTTACTATGAAGTTGAACTGTATGCTTATTTGTTACTTTCTGTACTTTTTCATGCTATCAGAGGATCAGAGCCGGGAGAACAAGAAGTTAAACATAGGTTTTCAGTGGAGTGGGGAACCTATTTAGTGAGTTTTACTTCTATCAAATTCAATTTGTTATTCATAAATATTTAATATACCTTAAGGCAAGTTCAAGAGATTTCATTTATGCTCAAATTGATGTTCGTGGAAGTCGAGGCAGTGGTGACACGATATTACATGACACGTGGCATCAAATCGGCAATATTGAAGTGCAAGACTATATGAAAGTTGTTAAATATCTTAAGCGTGAATTACATTATGTCGATCGGATGCGTATTGCGGTATAATTAAATGGATTTCTATTACCTAATCAACTCTATATAACCATAACTTACAACTAATTGCTAACTTAATCAAAGATTAGAAAAATAAACAGAAAATATCGTCAACAACTAAAACAAGTTCTGTATAAAGACATTTTCAACTTGTTAAGAGATTTATAGGATGCAAATAAACTTATCATTCACTTTTATTTTTATAGCACATATGGCAATTTCTTTAATCAAAAAAATCATTACTACTTCAACCATTAAAATTGTTTTTTTTTACAAATTATAGACAGTTTCTAAAATGTACAATAAGTTAATTTACATTCTATATGCTATGCTATATGACATTGTGTAAAGTTCTGAATAACAATCAACTATTTCTTTAGATAAACGGATTGCTATTTTCAAAATTCTTAAATTATTTTTCATTTATTCAAAAAATGAGCATTTTATTTAAGAATATTTTTATCAATTAAAATTTATGGTTATAAATTGTATATGTTAGTTTTATTCACAGTATTTTTTTTAATATGCTAAGTGTTTATTAATTAGTTCTATTAATTATAATAATCCATTCTCTTAATTACTTTTTTCTTATATAATTTGTTGGCATAATTTAGGTGTTAGGCTGGGCTTATGGTGGATATGTGGCAGCAACCAGTTTAGCTCTTTTTGATCAAGAAATATTTAATTGTAGTGTTGCAGTCGCACCAATCACTAATTGGCTCAATTGGGGTGAGTCTTAATTTGCTAGTTATAATTGGATTCAGTATTAATTTGAATGCAATTCTATTTTAAGCCTTACTGTTAACCGAATATTGAATTATTGTAATGCATACTAAAAAGTGTAAAAAATGATTACAGATTCGTTTACAGCAGAGCGTTATTTTGGTATCCCGTGGTCTCAGGGAAGTTATTTGAGGTATGAAAATGCGGACTTAATAAGAAAAGCAAAACTTATCAAAGATAAAAGACTATTTCTCCTTCACGGCACAGCTGATGGTAATTACATTCAAATATTCATAATTTTTCAATCATTATTCATTATTCCTTATGTCTATTTAGATGCAGTTCATTTGCAACACACATACAATTTGATGAAAGCCCTCAATAACGCTGGAGTTCTTTATAGATCTCAAGTAAATACAATTAATTTTAGCATTTTTATAAGTTATACTAATTGTAGATTTTTATGATGCATATCATTATTGTTAAACGCTTTTTGGACAAAATGCATAAATTGTTTAAATTATAACAATTATGATATTTATTTTTGTGAACAATAACATCTTTCTGATCTTCAATTCTAATGCTAATTATCATTAAGACACAGATATTGTAATGCAAACAAATGTTAATTTGATGAACAGATAATTGTATTTCAATGGTTTAATTGAATAAATTGTCATAAGAGACACTCAAACCTAAAAATTTTCGAACTGCGAAAGCTTTTCAAAGTAAGGTTAGTTCATTTTATAGAATAATTTAGAAGCATTTTTCTGTGACTAACATGATATACAATTATCTGAGTAATCAAGATCTGTATGAGAGAAGGTTCACGAAAACTCATTCACTGATATTACAGTTGAGAAGAAACTCAAGTAATGTAACGGAATCATAGGATTGAATAGAATAAGTCAATACTGTAGACAAGGCTAAGCTTTAGCATTGAAAAAGCATTTCTAAATATAGAGCTGATCGATATTATCAGACTTACTGGCTCTTTAACTTACTTTCAAATTATTTTTATTTAAACCGAATTGTTTAGAGCTAAAAATTAATTTCATAAAATTAAAATTTTTAGAATCAAATATAGAAGTTCTCAAAACTTATTTTTAGGTTTTAATGTCTATAATTTAGTGCAAAAGAAACCTTTCTATAACTTTCATTATAAGTAGGCCTTAATTCACATACTAAACAAAAGTGAATAACTCACAAATTCACCAAATTCTGAATTTAGTTTTCCTGAAATCATATTTATATGTAAGTTCAGACTTTAATTGATTCATTAAAAGCTATTTTGTTTATAAATAGTCCAGTTTCTAGACTTAAAATGACAAAGTTTTCAAAATTTTCTATCTATATTATTTAGTATTGGGTTTCGTAAATCTCTTTTGTACTCAAATATGCCTTTTATGTTTTGAAGGATATCAAAGGTTTCTTTTTTGCATTCTTATCGAATTGTGAAAATAAAATATTAATTTTTATTACAGATATATCCCGATAGCAATCATTGTTTAGAAGATGTTAGACTTCATCTCTATAGATCTTTAGAAATATATCTCGAAGAATGTTTCGGACTCGAAGACGGACAAGATATTAAGACTCAGGGAAATGACAAAAAAGATGAAAAACATTCTAAGAAAAGTAATCAATAAATGCCAAAAATAACTAATGAAAACTTGTGCCACTATCTTATTAAGCTTTGGAATGACTCAAAATGTTATTTAAGTCATATTATTATTATTTTAATCGAAACTCAACTGATTATAAACTGAAACTCTTTCTGATAGAATCTCGACATTATGTATAATTTATTCTTTGTATAAATTAATGCAATTTTAGATTTTTTATAATTTCGATCAAATAGTCTTAATGTTTTCGGGAGTGATTTTGAAGACAAAGTGTGAAAAGTTTGACTATTTTGAATAGTTATCCTGACCTTATATTAATAGCGAGAAAAACTGTTTATAAATAATATTGAAATATGCGAATTAAATATTAGTAATTAATTTAATTGAAAAATAATTGCCTATTCAACCAAATGACTGACTGTCGATAACTTGATATAAGTTATAATCAAATAATTGCACTTTTCAATCACTTAATGATATCACTATGCAATTATGCAGCAAACTTATTGTTTGCATAGAGATATTTTAGCCTTTAATTCTATATTAATTAACTTCAAATAAATAACTCATTATGTTTTCAAAACAAACCAAAGTTTCAAACAACAAATAATAGGTTCAATTCAACACTAATAATCAGCACTTCATTCAATTTATTGTATGCAACTATTAGTCTTATTAAAGTTAGAATAATTAATTAATTAATATTGTTATCAATCAAATATTTATAAAATTATATTTAAATTAATTAAATAATATGCAAATTTTATTAATAATAATTTGCACATTCAATCAAACTATTAATTATTTAAATCACTGCTTGTATTAATAACTTTTGTCTTCCACTTGAAATTTAATAAAAACTATATTTCACTTATTATTTTAATCGATTTTTACATTTATTAATTAATTTATCACATTTAAGTTTATTTATATCCAATAATTATAGACAAATCCAAATTATAATCAGAGTTTCTCGAGTCTCAACATAGACTCGATGATCAAGTTCTTCGTTTGAAACATTCATGTTTTAGTTAAGTGTTTATTCAATTCTCAATCAATTTTCCGCAAATAAAAGATTATTAAGATTAAAAATTGTTAATACACTTAATTGTTGAATCGTAATGAAGATTGGATTCCGTAATTCAAATTATAGGTATAAATGCTTTATTTTCTAGTTAACAATTCGATGTCAATTACCAATGGAATTATTCAATAAATCATATATCGAAGAGGTATTTAAATTGAGATTAAAACAGATACAAAATTAATAGATCTCCAGTTTATAACAGATCAACATCTAATTTATTGGTTGAGTGCAATTATCATCAAAAGAATAATTAATGAGGAATTTATGCAGAGTTTCTGCATTCAAAATGGATTCTTTTACAGGAGAGGATTCTTGAAGATCTCATGTTCACAAAAATGTTATTATTGCAGCTTTTTTAATGTCTATAAATTATATCAACTTTTAAATCAATTTAAGTTAAATATTGGTTTGGGATTAGTCTTAAAGAGCTTAAAATGAATAAAATTAAATTCTGTGAATCATATTCTTGAAAAGGTCTCCAAAAAGTTATTCAAATTGAGCGCCGTTTCCATTGACTACAATTCACTTGAATTAAAACAACTATTTTTAAAAGCATTGAAAATAAACACTATTTTTCAAATACTTGTAATTAAACTTATGTTTAAATCAATTTTTGTAAAGCATTGGTTTATCGATAATAGGATTGTGTAATAATAATGTTATTTATAACTAATTTCAATATTATTAACAGAAAAGTATTGAAATTATCTCAAAACACATTACGATGTCTTACGTGTAAGTCTTCAGTGATTTTCAAATTATTATTAATAAATATATCAATAAATAACTGAATAAATAATGAATTTTATAATTATATACTAAAGCATTGGCAGAAAAGAAGCGTTTCTACAAATCAGTGACAATAACACAAAATGATAATAAATTTGAGATCAATTTAGACGGACGTAAACTAAAGACACCAAAAGCTAATGTCTTCTATACTTATAACGAAGGTTTGGCTCTAATGGTTGCCAATGAATGGAATTCACAGTTAGATTATATAAAACTAAATGAAATGCATTTCACAACTCTTACAAACACTGCAATCGATAATCCCCTAAACTTTGATAATCAGACAATTTCTGAAAGTATTTTGAATTTCATTGAATCGGACACTCTTTGCTTCAGAACTAATGAACCAAAAGAGTTATCACTTTTAGAGGAAAAGAATTGGAATCCAATTATTGAGTGGTTTGAGAAAAGGTTTGACTGTAAAATACCAATCACTGAAACATTGAGATTGAATCCAATCTGTGAGACAACTAAACAAACACTTTATCGTCATTTATGTTCACACAATCGGTGGTCATTACTCGGACTCCTCTTCGCCACTGAAAACTTGAAATCATTAATACTTTCCTTAGCTTTAACTCAAAGAAGAATTGGTGTCAACGAAGCGGTCGAGTTATCGCGTTTGGAAGAAAACTTTCAAACAGAAAAGTGGGGACGACTTCAAGAAACACATGATCTTGATTTGCATGCATTAAACGCAAGGGTTTCGGCCGCTGTTGTCTTCTATTTATTGAATTGTGAAATAAGTCATTTATTACAAAAAGGAAATTCATTTTCTCAAACTCTCGAATCTGTCAATTAATTCATTTATCAAATTCAATCCAACTATAGGTTCGTTTAATAATTCAATCTTTTTTACATTTTATAAGCAAGTTATTCATCAAATTATTCATCAAATTTGTCGCAAATAACTTATAACACGATTGAAATTTGTATTTAAATATCCTTACAATAGATAAATATTTAGATATTTTTAGGTAAAGTCAACAGAAATGTCAAAATTTGATTGAAAAATATGATTTTAATTGAAAAATTACAATATTTTATAAATTGCTTATAATCTTGATTCTCATACACAGTAATATTCTTTAAAACTCTTGTTTGCAATCATTCTTCATTATAAGTTATAGCAAATAAGCTTAAAAAGTGAACTAATAATCATTTATATGGCTTTTGCCGTCTATTCAATTAATTTAAATCACGATAAAATGGCAGCACTTTTTCTAATTAAAGGTAAACTGTCTAAACTCGACCACTTCTTAAAGCCATTTTTGTTGAGGTCTATTAACTTGTCTTCACATAATCGAGACATTGCCTATTCATTAATTAAAAGTTGAATTATATGTTAATGATGAAGTGAAATATAAGTTTATTATAAAAATTGATTATAACTCACTTCTAATCGTTGAGCTCTGTCCTCATTGAGTGGCTCCGAAGGGAATGTGATATCATTTTGATCTGCGAGTGTTCGTAAATCAAAATAATACTTTGCGTATACACTCGAGGGAACATTAATATTAAACTGTAAAAGTTCTAAAAACCTTCTCTCGAGTTCATTCCTAACAATGAATTGATATATAAGTTAATATATTAGTTATAAATGTAATAATAGTGATGTCATACATGTCTTCAACAGTAATATCTCTTAATATTTGGCAATAATCGACATTCCAAACTGCCTGATCGTCCCATACTTTTGATGCTAAAAGAATAGCTCCCAAAACAATTCTTCTCCACGTGAACGAAACGATATCTATTTCGGCATAAGTTAATAGTCTTTCGAGATATACGAGTGTTATTATAGCACATTCGGGAGATAATTGTGCGGCACTGAAAAGGGTTCGCACAAAACGATAAATAGTTCTGTGATCGGGTTCACGAATCTCATTATTATTTGGTATTCCATCTCTCTATTCAAACATAAATTGTTAAATTTCTTCCAATCAATAACAGTTAATAATGACTTAATTGGAAAAATTGATTGTTTTGGAAAAATTCCAGATATTTTTGATGATAAAAAATAATTAGTTATATAACAAAATAACATACAATTAACGGATGTTCTCTTTCATCGAAAATATCAACGATTCGGTCAGAATTTCTATTTCTAATGTGATAATAAATTCCAAGCGTTACACATTTGATGGTATTCTTAAGATTTGGATGACTGACAGTACTATCATCTAAATAAATAGTTGAACACGAACTCGATTTCTTGAGCGGACGCGACTCTAATAGCTATTATTTTTAAATTAGAAAATGTTTAGATATAAACACAAGTCGATAATTAATTAATAATTAATATAAACATAATCGATATTTCAAATGGAAATTTGCTTTACATTTGTTTGACTTCTTCTATGGCCTAAAAATAATTAAAACAATTAATAACGAATGAAATGGTATAACAAATAGAGAGTTAAATATATGATTACTTCTAATATCACTTCGAGATCTTTGCATAAATAGTGGTCCAGCGGTTGGATGTGATGAGGGATCAGTTGAGACATCTTCTGGTTCTCTTTCGCTAATGTGTTGCAAATTAGGACCGCTTTCATCATGTCTGAGATCGGATTCAATATAATTATTTGAATCCTGTTTTTTTCGTGAGAGTTGCGGACTATTTGCTCGACAACAAGATATCTTATTTCCCATTATTTTAATTGCAATTAATTTAATAATTAATAATCGATTGCTTATTAATAATACATAAATGACTGAATTTAATGACGATATTAATTGACTGTAAATTAATTTGATTTCAAATAAATGATGCGATTCTTTGCCGGCAATTAAATAGAAATATGAATCGAAACGATTTAATCGTAACAATAATTTTGTAAACATATGAATACTTTGATATCAATTATTGATAATAAGATTTATATTATAATTAAAATTTATATATTATTATAATTGTTATTATTATTAATTGATAATAATTTGTGAGAAAACGATTCCATTGAAAGCTCTTTCAATTTAATGTCTAATTAAATGCATTATTATTATTAAACTTAATAATGAAATAATTATTACTCAATATAATGACTGCTCATTAAAATGAAATGCAATTAAATTGAATGTAAGCTTAATTAACACCTGATTTGACAGGTTTTTAAACATTAAAGCCTTCGATACATAAGAATTAAATAAATTTTTCAATCGCACCAATTAATAAACACAATAAAAAGATAACTAATAATAGGAGTGTATTATCGGTAAATACCAATCATTTTATATCATTTAATCTGATCGTAAATATTATACAAAACACATTTCATTCGTAAAATGAGGCGGACTTTCATTGATGTGTTTGCACTCAGTCTCTATTGCAGTCTTGATTTCAGTCACTCCTTATTATTATAAATGATATGATATATTGATATATCAAGTTATATAATGTGCAATTCAGTGTCCCTCTATTTTTACCCCTAATAACAAATAGACGATTGGTCTGTCAATTGTGTTAACACAACATTCCCTAATTAGTCAATAGGGAAAAAATTTAAGGGGCACTGAAATACACACAATCATTATATCTTTCAAATTTGTTTAACACACAATTTCATAGCTATAGGTCTCTAACGAATTGAATTCAATAATAAATATTTATAACTTATTTCTGTTAATAAATTGAATTTTGAAATATAAATATTTAGATTAAAGTGAGTAATAAATAATCGGTTAACAATAGACTCGTCAGATCTCAAAACATTTGTATTTGTAATAAACTTAAAGTCGAAATTTTCACTAAACTTAAACTTAATTATTTAAAAAGACCTCTATTTGAATAATAGTCTGTTTATGTTTAAACTTAAAGCAAAACATTACAAACTCTAACTCTCATGTGTTTTGTTTTAGTTATTATTATAAAAATAAAAATAACTTAAAGTGTAAACAATGTTAAGACAATTATTAAACTTAAATGTTTATAAATTTCGTTCGCATTTATCTTTAATTAATTCAAAATATAGTACACAAGGAATCAAACCATTAGAGGATATTAAAGAGACTAAAGTTGTGGTGAATAATGAAAAAGAGGAATCATTAGAAAATAGATTAGAAAATAATTCAGAATCAAAAAGAAGTTCATTAACGAAAAGAGAAGCGAATGAAATAATCGAAAAATTGATAAAAAAGCCAACAGATTATGACATGTTATGGGAATACTATTCAACTGAAGAGAAACCTTATAATGTAGAAACTGATTATTTCGCGAAAGGAAGAAAAGGAATTTCAACTGATATGTATAGATTTCTACATAACAAAGTCGATTACTCTATTGAAGGAATTAAAAGGCGTCTTAAATTATTAATTGGATTACGAGAACAATACAATCAAAGATATATTCCTCAAAGACATGGAATATTAGGTTATATTACCTATACAGTACAGTGCAAAAAAACTGATACTCAGTGCTTTGTTGATCAAATTAAAACAAGTGAACATATTTAATTAATTTTTTAACTAAATTATAATTAAATGATTAGGGAATAAGATATAAAAAATTAATATGATATGGTGTCACAATTGCGCGCGATGCAGATTTCAATGCGGAGCGGCATCGACATGATGAGAGACGTGTCGATGGCTCGCGTTGTTGTTGTTCTTTTGGGCGCTGGCATTTTTAAACAATGCGAGTGACCATAGCATGTGACATACCATTGAAAAGCTCATTTTATAAGCTTTTCAATGGTATGTGCAATTTTAATCTTATCCCTACTCGTAAGCCCGCAGAGAATTAAAAAGTAAAAGTAGGGATGAGTATCAGTTTTTTTTGCACTGTACTGTAGATCAATATTTAATACATATTTTATAAATTCTAATTATATATCAAATTAGGTCCAGAGTTGGCGACCGCGCACTTCATTACTTACAGAGGAGGAAAAGTCAAATTTAGACGTAATTTACTTTAAATTAATTAACTTATCAATAATAGAATTGGTTTACATTTAAATAAAAAGATCTCATCTCATAATCAAATATAAACTTACAATTTTGACATATTATTCAGTACTTGAAGTATATATTCATAAAAAAATTAATATTTAAATATTTTGTTACAATTAATTAATAGACGCACCAAATATTTGGTTAACAGATGTCGAACAGTTTCCCTCTAAATATGATAAAAGATATCAATTGATAGCAGTCGACGCCTCGAGTCAGTCATCTTTTCTTTTATCGATTTAAATATGCATTAAAACTATTAAATTGTTTTAAAATAGATATAAAACTGAGATACGAAGCGTTTGACAACTTATCGATGTTGGCATGCATTCAAGAATTGAATTTATCGAATAATAAACATTTGGACGACTGGTCTTGTGATAAAATTGGGCGACTTTTCAGAAACTCTACAACACTTTCAACATTAAATTTGTCGAATAATATTCTGATAACACATCGCGGTATTGAAACTCTACACAGAATTAGATCTCTCAAAAAGTTGATAATAACCGGCACAAAAGCAGCTCAATATCCATTCGTAGAGTTATTAATTATTTTATTCAATGACATAAACCCTGACTGTGAAATAGTTGCATAAATAATAACAACTTTAGAGTAAAAAATAATTTTTAATTGTCTACAAATTTAAATTTGGAAAATATTGGTATAGAAACCAACTCAAGCCAAACAATAGTCCCGGAGTTCTCGACAGCATTGCATCAGAATCTTCGCAATACATTAACTTTTTTGCCTCTTCAATAGTGAGTCTTCAAAATAAACATATTGTCAGTAAAATGTGATTTCAATTAATTGATAAGTTTTTAAGTATTTCTAATACTAATTCAATTACTGACTCAATCACTTCTATCTGTTCGTCTCCAACACCACCGCCTTTATTGACACGAAGATCATCACTATTATAATTAATTTATTAATTAATTAGATTAAAATGAGATAAAATTTGAATAATTACCTGACCTCACAGTAATAGAGGTGTTGTAAAGAACCCATAATTCCAACACCGCTTCGAAACGAGGAAATAAATTTCAATGAACTAAAACATCCATTCAATTAATGATTCGTAATTTGATTGAGTTTAACAAATAATTAATAACTATTTAATACCTGAGTGGCACTGAATAACCTATCAATAAATTATTAAATTAATTATTATGTTTAAAAATACAAATTATTTGAAATACCGGTTTCTTCGAGAATCTCTTCTCTTGCAATTTCGGCATTAGTTTTATCTAAATATTAAGCCATCAATAAAATTGATTTAACTTTAATCAACTCATAAATAAATACCTTCTTTATCAATAATTCCTGCGCATAGTTCTAAAGTGAAACCAATCTTCGGATTCTTTTTCTCTGAGATTTCACTTTTCTTTATATTTGAAAACATAGTTTCGATCGAATCGTTAATTTTGGTGAAAGTTGAGAAATAGACTGCAGGACGAAATTGACGAACGAATAACAGTTTATTTCGACTCGTATTAAACAAAACAATCGCAACACTATTAATAAGATATAAACTTAGCTTAAATTCAGCTTAATTTGAGTCTATTTTGTTACCTGTCATGAGTTTTCATACAATCCCAGGTCAATGATTTGCCATTCTTTTAGTTAACAAAAATATTATTTAACTATTAATAACTAACGATTTAATAGATATTGAAAATTAAGTTAAGTTTTTCTCTCTCAAACTTACGAGATTGTAATGAACTCGAACTGGATTTACATACTTTGATTCGTTTGGATTCAATGAATTGATTTTCTCAATACTTATCTCATCTTTAATTGTATTCATTGTTGATTTTATTTAATTTATTCACAATTTAGTCGAGTTTTATTTCACTCAATTATAATGAAAGAAAAGTTGATTTGATTAATGATAGTTTACATTTGTTTTATACTAAAAATATTAATATAGAACAAAAAAGTTATCTTAATGTAACAAAACTTTTATCAGTCAATATTTCGAAAGAGATTTAACTTAAGGAAATTTGTTTGAAAAATGTTTGAAAAATAATTCAAAAATGACGTCAAATTAGATATTTTTGTTTAATTTAATCACAGTTTAAATATTTGAGTTCATTAATTAAATATTTTATTCAAAAAGCAAAAAAAGGTTATTATTTAAGTGATTCAATTTGAAAAAGCTTTGTAAATATTTGATAAAAACATATGATTGAAGTAAACTTAACTATTAAAGGGCTAAAATAGATGTATTTTTGGCAGCTTTGGAAAAACAACTCACGACTCAGTATTTAAAGACTCGTCTGTGGGTTGACTTGTATTCCGTCTGACGATAAGTTTAGCAAATTATAGCACACGTGGACTTCATTTGTGAAATCAATTTTATAATTAATTAGCCTTAACATAAGTTATTTATAACTTTGTTTTAATTAAAATGAAATTAATAGTAAAATGTGTTTTAATTAGTTTGATATCAACAGTCATTTCAAATGAAGACAACGAAGTGTTACAGGAAATGAAAGTTGAGGTGTTGTCCAAACCAGAGGAATGCGATCGACCATCAGCTAAAGGAGATATGCTTACAATGCATTATAAGGGAACTCTTGAAGACGGAACTGAATTCGACTCCAGGTTAAAAACTATTAAAGGCGTTAATAGTTTAGTATAGTTTTGAATTGTGTTTCAAACCGAGCCTTTCATTAATATTAAATTTAATTATTTTCAAACAGCATAATATTTGATTAGAAAACATGTCTTGAAATACATGAAAAACATATATTAACTAATTATAAACTTTGATTGAAACTAAAACTGAATTTTTGAAAACTATCGACTAGTTATACGCGTGCGGATCCGTTCAAATTTCAATTAGGAATCGGACAAGTGATCAAAGGTTGGGATCAGGGATTGCTTAATATGTGTCCTAAAGAAAAGAGAAAGTTAACCATTCCTTCACATTTGGGTTATGGAGACTCTGGAGCTGGAGATCGAGTATGTCTTTAATAACTAATTCATCATTTAATTATTATTATTAATCGTTTGTTTGTTTAACATTATTAATAGATTCCCCCAAAAGCGACATTAATTTTTGAAGTCGAATGTCTTAATGTAGAAGAAGGTCCGACTCCTGTCAATGTGTTTAAAGAGATTGATGGCAATGATGACAATCAACTTTCACGAGAAGAGGTATCGAGAAATTGAAATATCAATAAATATTCAAAAATAATCGAAATTGAATTATAGGTCAGTTCATATCTAAAGAAGCAAATGCCTGAGGCGGCAAAATCTGGTCTTAAAGATCTTCCCGATCAGGACAAACTCGTCGAAGAAATTTTTCAACACGAAGATCAAGATAAAAATGGATATATTTCTCATGAAGAGTTCAGTGGACCAAAACATGACGAATTATAACTTTTAATTTAGGGATTTTTATATAAATACTTATTTCACACCTCTTTTATTAAATGAGAATTTATTTTGTCAAATGTGATAATTCTTATGACGCGTGCCTTTCATTTATTTACCGTTAATTTCATCATAAAATATCATTTATTGATATAAATTATGTGAAGTCTAGAAAAATAATATAACTTAAAGGCTGGAAAACTATTATTTATTTGATATCTTTTTGGGTTTAATTGATTGGTTCAAAATTTATAATAATTTTAACATTGCTAAACATCTATATATGTTATACTTCCAAATGTTTTTTATATTTTTAGATTAATTTTTTGGGTAATTCAATGTTAATATAATCAAAAAGAGCATTAATTAACTTATGGGTAATATTTATTGTTAATTGAAGTCAAAAAGAGTAAAATAACTCGAAAATAAGTCTTTCCTTCTCTTCGAGAATATATAAATTATTTATAATTCTTAGAATATTATGATTTAATATAATTGATAAGTAATTTTCATAATTAAAAACAACTTATAAAACAGTAATCAATGAGATTTATATATATAACAAGATTTTAATTCGTGAAACAATTTTACAAATGAATTAATTGTACTCAAACTTCAATAAACACATAATCAATCACTTTAGCGGTGGATTTAATTGGATTCAAATTAAATAATTGTTGTCTTTTTGTAAATATTAAAAATATTCATTGAGTGCGTATATTATGAAAATCATTTCTTCTCATTTATGAAATATTTGAAAAATTGTTTACCTGTTTATAAACATAATAATTAATTAATGGTCACATCTCATGATTGTGATAAAGATAATCATAAATATGACATCTATTAATATTTAATAATTATCTTGTTTTTGAAACAAGTGAAAGTGCGAGTAATGGTGAACACTTTGAACTTGAAATTTATGCAAATTTATCTATAGTTGACCTTAAAATCAAAACGTAATATATTTACTAATGGAGTAAAACTTGAAAAGCGATGTCTTTTTAAAACTTCGAAATATTTGATGATTTTGATGACATAAGTCATATGAGACTTGAAGTTGTTTTTGGATTAAATTTGTTTTGAGAAAGAGAGGAGTGTTTGGAGGTTTACATTTTCAAGTCTTCCTGAGCTCCCAAATTAGCGATCGTTTTCTTAATTCTGAGTGCAGTGAGTCGTGCGGCCGCGTTATGATACCAGCACTCCTTCATTATTTTTGACATTATTCTTAAAGCCTATTCAAGTTAAGCATTTATTTATAATCATTTATAATATTCATTATTAGATTCAATTCAAATTAAGTTAAACAATAGTTAATACTTCACACGATTGCCATCGGTTTGGAATTTGAGGTCTTTGTCGGTCAGTACAGACCACTTTTCGCATTTCTTCAATTGTAGGATCATTTGGAACCATATCATAATAGGGTAACTGATATTCTTCATGAATTCCTATAATTTAATCAATTAATAATTTGTTGTTATAGTATATATATTAATAAATATATGAAAAGTGTTGATTGAATACCTCCTACATTACAACGTCTTGAGATCTCCCAAATACACAAACCAAAAGAGTAAATATCTGCCCGTTTAAAAGAGTCGAAATGATTTATATTAATTGTTTCGTCGAGAACTTCAGGCGCTAAATATCTTTTGGTTCCAACTCTTGGATTGGGAGGAATGTCAACTGAATTGGTTGAAGAATCGTAACGAACAGCTAACCCGAGATCAGCGATAGCACACGTGCCGTTTGACTTGACCAGAATATTTTTAGACTTCAAATCTCTGTGAGCAATGGCTGGCTTTCCTTGAGTTCCAAGTATTTCCATATGTAAGTGCGCTAAACCATTAGCTATAGAAGAGGCCATTTTACACATGCCCGCCGTGTCGACTGTCATTTTACTTAAATAATCAAAAAGTGAACCATTTTCATGATAATCAGTGATTAACCATAACTGAGTCCACGTTCCGTTATCTTAATTCATATAAATTCATATTAAAGTCATATTAATTGATATATTAATCTATAAATGAATGGAAACCTTTATTATCTGCGGCGATAAATCCAAGAATGTTTTCATTCCTTAACATAACTGTTTGATAAATCTCTACTTCTCTAAACCACGAACGCTCGTCACGAGAGGAAAATATTTTGACAGCAACTGATTCTCCCCTCCAACGACCCTTCCATACCTCACCAAATCTACCCTTTCCTATTATTTCAATCAATTGTATTTGTCGAGCAATACTTCTTTGCACCAAAAGAGGTAATCCTTTAAGATAAAAACCATTACACAATTTAATAAGTCTTAGAATCTATTAAATCCTATAAATACCAGAACCGGAACCACTAGTCGTGTGGTCCAGTAAATCCTTTAATGTTTGGCCTGATATTTGTCCTGATATTAATGGACGTTCAATATTGCCCTCAACGTCATGAGGAAATGGAATTTTGATTCTCCTCTTTTGCCAAATGGAGACAAAAACCATACAAATGAAGCAAATAAGACATATTGGACTCGCAATTATTAAAGCCGTTTGGATTGTGCCAAACGTAGAACTTTGTCCTTCGATTGCTATTTTTAAAACAAATCATTTCAAGTAATAATTTTGACTCAATTATTGATGAAAATATAATTCGGAAAAAATCCCAAATTTATTCGGAAATGAAATTAATTTAAGCGTTATTTAAATAGTCTAATGATTGGCAAAACATAAATGAAGGGAAGAATTGTGTGGAGAGTAATATTTGTCAAAATGCATGAAAAATTGATAAATAATAATCTAAATATAAATTGAAATGAAGTGCTTGAAAGGCATATGAATTGTGTGTTATATTAAAAGGAGAACTCAATCGATTATTTGAGTTTTGACAGGATATACAGTTAACATGTATTTGAAATGAATAAAAATAAGAGATAAAAGGGTTTAAACACTGATTAGCGGAAGCATTGATAAGATTGAAGCTGTGATGGCTGTACAGAAGCATTGAAAGCATTAAAAAGCAATTTAATCATTGATACCTGGACTGGACGAACACATCAAACCCCACAGTATCCCCTTTTGGCGAATTTGAAAAAATCTTCATTTTTATAACAGAACATTACATACATATGACTGACCGCAAAACAAACGTATTATAACAAATTGGTCTTAAAACTGATTTCTCAATTTATAATCAAATTAGTTATGATTATACTTGTATTGAAATTAATTTTCAATGCATTGATTTATATTATTTTATCAAATACTTCATATCAATCTCAAATCGTTATAATAATAATATTTCAAATCAGATTCCATTTTATGACTCAATTCACACAGATCTTTGCCGTCTGTAATCATACAAATTACTCAAATGATTTTGAAATTAACTCAAATTCAATATAAGGATTGAGTTAAATAATAAACAATAATATTCTAATTGAATGAATTGGTAGAGAATACACATTAAACGCGTTAATGAACGGCAGCAAAAAAAATGCTTATTCAGCAAATAAACTAAATTGATTTGAATAAAAATGTGCATAAATTTGGATAAAAGCTTTTGAAGTTATTAATTGAGTTAGAATTAAGAATTTTGATTATTTATTTAGTTGAAAGCTATTAAATAGAAAGATTAATTGTGAAAATAATTGAATAGTTTTGTTTTTGGACAAGAAATGAAACCTTCAAATTATTAAAATTTATAGAAAGACATAAATAAGTTCATGCTTTTAATGTCCTTCAAAATATTTATCAGAATCATATGTTAACGAAAAGAGATTATAAGTCATAAGACATGAAAGAATAACATGAACTGAATTGAGGAAATTATTGCATAGCTTTTTTGAAAGCTAAATAAATGAAATTTGAAATAATTAACAATAACTACAACATTAATGAGTCATTCACTACAAATACATCACAATTAATTGAATTGAGAAATACATAAATATTGAGGATTTCCAAAGGAAGAGACATTCATCACACGTAAGAATGGGAATAGAATTAAACGATTTTTCATCGAATAGGAAAGTGATGACATTCTCTTATTTTAAAAATTAAACCACTAAAAGATTATTATTAATAGTTAACTAATAATAGCACAGATTTCAATGATTATTAAATTGAATATTTCATGCATTTGATAACATCAGAAATAATAAAGTATCACAAATGGAAGGTTGGGTTAAAACGTATGAAAATAAGAGAATAATAAATGAAAGAAAAGCCGCACAATCGATAGCAAAATCAAATAAATATTTGCGATTATTAGCCATCTGTTAAAGAGATGAAGTGTTTTGAAATATTGATGAATGGATGAAAAAAATGGTAGAATTGATTGATTGATTGTGTATCGAATAAGACCCACCTGTAGTTTGTGTAGTAGTGTCAGGAGGAAGAGCAGGTCGAAGGTCTTTATTACAGAAATCATATTCTTGACAGCAATGATGCACTGAATTAGTGCTAAGCATTCCTGATTTACACCAAAGGGGATTATCGGGGGGAAAGATCTGGTGTTTGTCCAGACATCTATGTCATTGTCATTTCAAAGTCATGTTATGTGCAATTTATTCATTCAAATGGCATTTCATGTGAGCGAATGAGAGAAGAAAACTTGTATTAATAATTGAATTGAAAATTCTTACCATTTGTTGATGGAATCGGAGGCGTAAGAGTAGGCTTTAGGTTAAGATTGCAATAATCACTTTCAGTACAACATTTGATCACAAATTTACTGTCAAGTGATTCTGAGTGTTGACATAGTATTGGATTCTCGGGAGGAAATAAATCGCTTTTGTGGAAGCACCTATTTTTCACCATTATTTTCATTATTATTCAATTCATTATTTATCAATTAATCTATAAATCAAGTTTGCATTCCATTCGTTTATTAGTCTTTCAACTCGTATCTCATGCATAAAAATCACTAAAATTATACATTTCTTTGTCTGCTTAAAATCTTTGGCGATAGCATTGACTTTAAATGTGTTAATTTTCACAGTAATAGTATTGTCAATTCATTTGAGACCATTTGTGGCAAATTTTTGAGAGGGGGTTCAACTCTACTTTTTCATAATTTACAATCATTAGTATATATGTTCGCATATTTTTTTAAAAACGTTAAGAGAGATAAACATCAAATTTTGGAGCAAAAAACCTAAAAACATTTCTATTAGTATCAAATTTTTCCAAAAATTCACAGAACTTCGACTTTTCACCAATTCTACCAAAATTCTTGGTTTTTTCACTCTTTTTTCCTTGTTTTCGATTAATATTTAATATTTTTAGCCAAAAAATTCTCTCAAAATGTGATTAAAAATCAGAGTTAATCCGAAGTTTCTCTAAGAGTCATAGGGGGGGGTATTTTCGAAATACTACTCCTGCCGATCATTGCCCTCTCAATTCATTTAAGTTATAGGAAAAAAATTTTTAAATGTTTTAAAATTAGAGTTGAATTATAAGCAATGCTATTAAACAAACAATAAGTCAGTATTGAGTAGAAAAACAAAATTATTTTTTCAGCAATAATTTTGAAAGAATACTTATAAGAGCTGAGAATGTGAACAAAAATATAAATTGGTGTTCACTCTATAGTGATTTTAATGAGAAAAATCATGGGATAAGTCTTGAACTTCATATTTGATTCCATTTAATTTAAATTGTAATAAATAATGATCTAATCCTTAATTGAGTTACAATTGATCGATAAATAAATACTAAAAAGATAAATAATTGATACTTATATTTATGATAATCGAAAAAGAGCTCAAATAAATGAGAACTATATTGTTTCTAATGATGCATATTTGAAAACTTGTAAAGTATTGACGAATTATTATAAGACATATCGATAATAAATATTAAATTAAAGATTAATGAGAATAGAAGTTAATTAAAATACCTATAAGAATGAGAGATGAGATTATTTTCATCAATAGAAGTGGAAGCAAAACAAAGCCCATCTGTTTCGCACGTATGGTTTGAATCCTTCGCACATATATCGCAATGACATTTCAGGCCTATTCAACAGTTAAACAATTTATTACTTATAATTACCAACTTTTATAACATTTTATTCAATTAATCATATTATTAATCATCTAAAACAAATCGCTTAATAATAGTCATTCTCCAAAATATATCAATTATTCAGATAACAATTTAATACAATTATCGGTCATAAAGAGTATCATTCAGTTTATATGAAAACTAATTGATAAAACTTTGAAACAACTTATTTTTTCATCAATTTTTATTCTCAGTTTCCATAGAGATTGAGAATAAGATTTCATTCATTTATAGAACAAATAGTAA